>PISW01005881.1:0-122022 GCA_004023785.1 Mungos mungo | reverse complement strand
AGAGAGAGAGAGAGAGAGAGAGAGAGAATCCCAAGCAGGCTCCTCACTGTCAGCACAGAGCCTGAAGTGGGGCTCGAACCCACAAACTATGGGACCGTGACCTGAGCCGAAACAAGGAGCCCGACGCCTAACAGACTGAGCCGCCCTGGTTGACGTTGTCTTTAACCTCATATTGGAGAACGTTAGACAAAGTCCAGAAACTGCCAGCCGAGAAAGGAGGCCTGGAGAACCTGTGGTGCGCAGAACGCCCCCTCGCCCGTGACCCTCCCCCGCCCCATGACCCCCCCCCCCGCGGCCCCGTCGGCCTCCGGAACTGTGACTGTTTACCTCACTCGGCAAGAGACCCCTGTAGACGTGACGAAGGGGGTGGAGGCCAGGAGACCGCTCTGGTGACTCGGGAGAGTCCCAAACGCAGCCCTAAGTGTGCACATGAGAGGCGGGGAGTGGGGGGGAGAGGGGCCGCAGGCCGGGAAGACGCGGGGCAGGGGGTGCGCAGGCCAGGACCCCGGCACCCCGACGGTGGGGGAAGCAAGGCCCGGAAGCAGCCCCTCCAGCCTCTGGGAGGGACGAGCGCCTGCAGAGACGAACACAGCTGTGTGGTTCCAAGTCACTCGGCGGGGAATCCGCGACGCCGGCGGCGGGAAACTCCCGAGCGCAGCCTGCGGCCCGGGGCTGGGTTATGGAGGGGAGCACCCGGGGGGCGGGGGGTCTCGGTGTGAGGCTGAAGCACGCGGCCTGCCTACTTGCTCCTTCGCAAGGGGACGTCGCAAATCTCCAAGGGCTCCGACCCCCGCAGTGCGGGGAGCTCACGTGCCACCTCTGGCCTCATTCTCAAGGGACCCTGGGGTCCCTGCTCCGCTCTGTCGGATGGCCGTGAGGAGACCCAACCTGCCTGTGGAGGGTGAGGCCACGCAGGGACCGCCACCCACGGTGGCCGCGCCCCCCTCTGACCACGCGGATCACGAGAGCCCCGTGAGGGGTCCCGCACGGTCCCACGGAAGGACGGCCAGCTGCGCCCAAACTGCCCCACCTGAGGGTAAGGCGGAGCCGGACCCCACTCTGGCGTGGACGTGGGGGACACCTCCCCAGCGGTCCTCCGCCTCTCCTGCCCCCAGAGCGGCCGTCACTCCTACCAGGTTCAACGTCGACACCAGAGCGAGCCCTCGACCCGTCCGTCCTGCCCACAGCCCTCGGAGGTCGCTGATCACAATATCACCATCCTACAGACAGGAAACTGAGGCAGAGAGAGGCTAACCGACCTGCCCGAGATCCGCAAACCAACGCGAGAAGGGAGTCGGCCTTGAACCCAGATTCATCTAACGCCAGACCCACTGTCACGGCGCCTGGCTAGCCCGCTCCACTGACTCATCCACGGCCAGTTTATTAAGAGGCTTCTACGTCCAGAGCTCGGAAAGACGAACAGAGGGGACGTGGTCCCTGTGAGCAACTGTTCAATGAAGAGCCGCCGCCCTGTGATCCTGGGCCTCGTGTCCCCGTCGTGGTGACCGTGGGGTGCCTGTGACGGTGGCCGTCTGCCCCGAGTAGGAACCAGGACCGTGCTCGGCTGTAACAGGAAACCTGCCCCTGTGGCCTGTCCAGCCAACGCCCGGCTTTTCTCAGAAGACCCTGAAGGCAGGAGTCCTGGGTCACCACGGCGACAGCACATCGTGTGTGTCCTGCTCCGCCGTCCGTCCTGCCCTGGGGTCGATGGCCCTGGGCTTGGGTCACGTGCCCACTCCTGGCCTGACCCCCGTGGCAGGAGCGACAGTGCGTTCCGGTTGGCGGCTGACAGGCTCCCTCTCGGGACAGAGGACGGGTCTGCCAGCAGAGGGGGACGCCGGGAGGGGCCGAGGAGCTGAGGTCGGGTTTCCCCAACCACGTGCTCTTCTTAGAGCGGGATTTCCCCCTCCTCCCCAAAGCAGTGTGGACTAGATCCCCTTCCCTTGAGTTGGAGCGGACTTGTGACAACGGTCAGCGCGACTGTCCCAGGTTTGGTGCTGGGTCATAAAGGTGAAGCCCCTTCCATCTGCCCCTCTCGGGAGCCAGCCGCCGTGGGGATGTCACATGTGGGTGCCAGAGTGAGGTCCCAGCAGCCTGGGAGTGAGAGACCCCGCCGCTGATCCTGGCTCCGGCCGCTGATTCACCCCGGCGGCCGCGGACCCGCCCACCGAAGTCCTGCCACGTCCTGCCCGGATCACAGGTCTGTCACCATAACACATGCCTTTCTCTTGCTCCTGGTCGCCGGGTTTGGGGCAGCTTGTTAGGTGCCACCGTAAGTAGAACAGAAAGTGATGGAGGAGCTCAACCAGATCTTCCCTTCTGGGGGGTGAGGGCCGGAGGGCAGCAGGCAGAGGGAGACGGAAGTAGGGACGGAGACGCCCGGGTCACTGGAAGCTGAGCAGGGTCGTCGGGTCTGGGGGAGCCTGGTCCTCGCAGACGCGCGGGAATCTAAGCGGACTGTTTGGGTGCCCGTAGCTGTGCTGGAAGAAACCAGAGTCGGTATTTCCGGGACCAGGGGAGGGTGGAGCGAGGGATCCGGGGAAGCTGCTCCCTGCCCTGTCGTGCCTCCTCGCCAACCGGCGGGAACAGACCCTCCCGCGTCTGGCCCGGCTCGGCCTTGGGCAGAACCCGTTCTGGGGACAGGGGCCCCGGGATGGACTCTGTTCCTGTGCCTGTCATCCACGTCAGGCCGCTTGCTGCTCTGGACTTGGGGTTAATTACTGGGCATTGCCTTGTTAAACTCTTTTATCATTTCTAGTTCTTTCTTTCCTGTCACTTCAAGTGTTCAGTGATCATATCCTCCGAGGGCAATGATGGTTTGTTTCTCGCTTTCCAACCTTGAGAGTTTTTACTTCTTTCCCGGCTCTCTAGGCTGGCGGCTCCCGTCATACAACGTTGGACAGAAGCAAGATCATCCTTGCCTTATCCCTGAGTTTAAAGATATGCCTCGAATGTGCACTGTTAAGAATTATATTTGCGGGGCGCCTGGGTGGCTCAGTCGGTTAACCGTCCGGCCTCAGCTCAGGTCATGATCTCATGGTTCGTGGGTTTGAGCCCCATGTCGGGCTCTGTGCTGACATCTAGCTCAGAGCCTGGAGCCTGCTTCCGATTCTGTGTCTCCCTCTCTCTCTGACCCTCCCCTGTTCGCACTGTCTCTCTCTGTCTCTCAAAAATAAATTAAAAAAAAGAATTATATTTGCTACAGCATTTTGGTAGGCGTGCCTGATCATGTTGAAGAAGTTTTGTTTTTTTTTTAAGTAGGCTCCATGCCCACGGCAGGGCTTGAACTCATGACCCTGAGATTAAGAGAGTCCATCAACCCACCCAGCTGGGCGCCCCACCCAAGTTTAACTTTGTTCTCGATTTACCAGTTTGTAAGATAAAATGATGCTGAGTTTCAGCCCCGCCGTTTCTGCATCTGTGTGAACGACCACTTGGTTTTCCTCCCTTAAGTGACATTTATAGATTCTCGACTATGAACTCACTCTTGGATACCTGAGTAAATTTGTACTTGTGTTGAGGCGTCACCTCTTATATATCAAAGTTCGGGTTTGGCAACATCGCAAGATTTTGGAGTCTGCGTTTGCGGGTAATTTTGCCGTATAACTTCCCACTCCGCACTGCTCCTGTCAGTACTGTTTTAGCACAGAGATTGCACCAGCCTCACAGAATGAGGCTGCAAATACGGCACCCTGTCTTCCGTGGCCCTGGAGGAACCGGGGTGAGACCACAGCGACTCCCCCTCAAGGTCCGGTAGAGCAGCCTCTGGAAGCCTCACCGCACCCGCTGCTTTCTCTGTGGGACGATTCGAATCGGCTGACCAATACCATCATTGGTTGTAGGACTGTTTGCACTTTCTACTTCTTTGTGAGTCGGTTTTGGCTGATACACTTTTCGAACAATTTTTCCATTTCCCGGCTGCTGCCTGAATGGGGAGGCTCCTCGACTGGCCAGCTCTGGGGGACAGCCCGCCTCCCGAATCTGAAGATGGTGTCTTGGAATCGCCCCCCACTCCCCCTGGAACCCCGGTCTCCTCCCTGCCTATGTTGGCGTCTGGATCAGGAGGATTCAGGCTGCAGGGAGCGAAACATTTAACGGAAAATGGCTCAAGCAGCAGACTATTTTTACTGTTTAACGTGAGCGGGCCAGAGGCAGGCAGCTTCGGGGGACAGTCCTGCCACCGAGGTCCTCACCCCTCTTCCTGGAGGCTTCTGCCTCCACTGTGCGTGGCGAGACCCGAGGCCAGGAGCGGGAGGGGCCGCGGGGCAGAAAACCGTGTCTGACCCAGCTCCTTTGGGCTTAACCCACTGACTGTCTCACCTGACCCTTCCTGACCCCTCTGGCCTGTCGCCACCCAGGCCAGCCTGACAGAAAGTTCTAGAACCCGTGGCGTGCTGGTTGACACTTAACAACAGGCTCTCAGCATGGAGGGAGGCCCTCATGTGAAGGTTCGCTGATTCCCAGGGAGCAAATACTCCCACTTTGGTTGATTTCAAGCTGCTGACCAGCGTCACTGACTGCTGGGCTGGAAGAGAGGTGCACAAGCCAGGTCCGGCGCCCCGACCCCACCCGGAGCCTATGAATTTGAGCTGGGTTGAAGGGAGGGGCGCCCTGCCCTGGCCAGAGAGTAATCATTAAGGCATTAAAGGGGCTGCCCTCGGACCAATGAGAGACTGTGTGTCCATCACCTGCTATGGGCTGGCCCCTTACAAAACACCATCTTGATTCCCTGCAACCGCCCGTGTGCTGGGTGAGGACACTGTGAAGCAGAGAGGTTCAGGCCCCCGGGGACTCATACGGACTTGGATCCGAGCCCAGGCTTGTCCCATCCATGTCCTTCCGCCCCAAACAAGGCCCAGGTTCGGGACAGACCGGCTGGCTCCTGCTCGGTGCCCACCATGTGCTGGGGGCGCTGCTCGTGCAGTCCACCTTGTTCACAAGAGCCCAGGGCGCGGGGCGTCCATCAAGTGGGAAATGCATAAACGCAGGGTGGTCTGTCGGAGCCGGGGACTATCATTCAGCCACGTCAAGGAGTGAGGTCCCGACCCGGCTGCGGCGTGACGGGCCCCTGAGACGTGAGGCCGAGGAACACGGCCAGTCGGTCACAAGGGCCCACAAGGGCCCGGTTACCCTGGATGCCATCCGCACGCAGTGACCAGAGGGCACATCTACAGACAGAGAAAGTAGATCGCTGTGGCCAGGGGCTGAGCGCAGGGGTGGGGCGTGACTGCGCTGGAGACGGGGCTTCTCTTGGCGGGGGGCGGGGGGGATGAAAACGCTCTGAAGTAGGTGGTGACTATCCTGTATCCTGAAAAGCACTGAAGTGTAAATAAACAAAGTGCAGGATTACTGGAGAAGGTCTGCCCGCCCCCGCCCCGGCCGAGGCCCCGCTACCGAGCTCTCCGGATCCCTGAGCGGGACTCGCCAAGTCGCCCTCGCACACTTCACACGCATCTTTCCCGCGGAGCGCTCTTGCCCACTCTGCAGGTGGGTGATATTCTTCACCCCATTTCACAGGTGAGAAAACTGAGGCTCAGAGAGAAATTAAGCAACCGGTCTGGCAGCACACAGCCAGTTGACAGCACAGCCGGGACTCGGACCCAGGACCTCCTGGCTGCGAAGTCTGTGTTCCAAACACGTCACCGTCATAAAGTGAGGTCCGGGTTCCTGGGTGGGATCCCTCTTTCCTCCTTCCAGGAGGCTACTCCGGTGACTCCGCAGCTCACAAGGCTGCTTAGCCCAGAAGCAGCCCCCACGGTCTCAGTAGGAAGGACGGGGCGCTTGAAGAAAGGGCCTTCTGCTGCCGGAAGCAAGCCTGTGCTGAGGTGACAAGGTCCCCGCCCTGACACTCACCTCAGTTCAGTGGCTGTGTGACCTCGGTAAGCGTCACCCCACCTCTCAGCCTCACTTTGCTTAGGGGGACCCCACACATCAGTGGCCCCCAACAGAGGCACTGCTGCCCCCTGTGGCGCATTCTGGAAATTTGCAGGGGCTCCATGGGCGCGACAGTCCCCCAAGGATCCCCTCCGCTTTTCAGTGCCCCAAGACCGTCATGTAGATGGACGATCCTCTGGTGGTTGATGGGTCTTGAACTGGCTCCATTTCTGTCTGTCTGTCTGGCGCTGTCAAGAACGCCGGGCCATTGGGGAATGCTGCTACCACGTGGTCGGGGGAAATCGTCCCCTCCATTTGGACTCTGCCAAGAGTTGCTCACCATTTCGGAACATCACATGCCAGCAGCAGTGCCTTTGTGGTCTCTGAGCCTGTGTGTGTCACCGGCATTCTCCCTGTGGGTCCACGCACCTGGCCATTCCGTGGTCTCGTGTGGTCAGACCCAGACATTGACCCTGACAGCCCTTTTTTATTTTAGATGACTTTTCCTTTATGTTACAGTTAGGGCCTCATATTGATTTTTTTTTTTGCAATTGGTTTATAGATAGATTACATTTTCTATGAATTTCATTTCAGAATAAGAAAGGGAGCAGGAAAAAAAAATTTAAGGTGTTAGTTGTGGCTGAAATAGGTCTGGGGACCCCTGAACTATGTCTGATTTCTTCAGATCCCTCCCAGCTTTTAAATAATTAAACCTATGGGGCACTTGGGTGGCTCAGTCAGTTAAGCATCCGACTTCGGCTCAGAACATGATCACAGTTTGTGGGTTTGAGCCCCGTGTCAGGCTCTGTGCTGACAGCTCAGAGCCTGGAGCCTGCTTCCGATTCTGTGTCTCCTTCTCTCTCTGACCCTCCCCTACTCATGCTCTCTCTCTCTCTCTCTGTGTGTCTCTCAAAAATAAACAAAACATTAAAAATAATAATAATAATTAATAAATAACTAAACTGACCTCGGAAAATTTTTTCCATAATTCTAATAAAACCAAGTGCCTGGTGCTTTTTAAACAATTCCAGAAACGTCACCGCATCACAGTGGCCCCAGTGCACCCAGCAGCAGACTTCAATTAACTGACGGACCCTGCGGACTCTGAGAGGCCAGCGCCTTCCGTCCCCAGGGAGAAAGCCCCCTCCTCTGTACCCTGCACTCACAACCCACGTGCCTGTCCATTTCCTTTCCGTTTCACCTCAAGAAAGGAAAAAACCGATACCCCAAACACAAAATCCTTCTCATGCCATTTCTTTGTGCTTTGACAAGTCTGGGGCTTAACCAGAATGTTTACTGAAAGAAAAAAATAAAATAACACACAGAGCCCCAAGGCAGGCTTTGGTGACAAATTTTGCGGTGCTTGTGTTCACGCCGTGTGACATGCCTTCCTATTACTGATTTCTCCGAGGATGACCGTCCCTCAGCTCTTCTCGAGCTGACCATGTGTAACGGCAGCTGGCAGGACGGCTTGGGTTCCGCCTTTCCCGTCTGCGTGGACAGAATGTTCTAAACGGCTGGTGTGAGGCTGCCACACAGAACCAACGTGCCAGGGAGCGGAACAGAAGCAAGAACAGAGGTGAGGCGCAGAAGCGACGGGCGCCAGGCGCAGAAGCGACGGGCGCAGTGAGGGCGCCCCGTGCTGACGAGTGCCCCCCGACACTCGCATCTCGCTGAGACCCCAGAACGCGGCCTTATGTGGAAACAGGGTTTTGCAGGTGTAGAGTTAGGCTCTGAGGAGTCACTCGGGACCGGGGTGTGCCCTAAAGTTGGCCCTCATCTTGTAAAAAGGGGACAGGACACAGAGAGACACAGAGCAGAGGCCAGATGGCAACGGAGGCAGAAATTGCAGAGACGTGGCGGCCACCAGCCAAGGGATGCCTGGAGCCCCCGGAGCTGGAAGAAGCAGGAAGGATGCGCTCCGGGTGGCTCCAGGGGGAGCCCGGCCCCGCCCGCACCGTGATTTCGGGGCCGGAGGACACATTTCTATTGTCTGAAGCCCACTGGCTGGTGGGAGTTTGTACGGCAGCTCTAGGAAACCCTTCCACGGCTCGGGATGGAAAACCGGGACGGTAAGTGTCGTGATCTGAATGTCTGTGTCTCTCCCAAACTCTTAGGTGGAAATCCTGCCCCCCCCTCCATGTGATGGTGTGAAGAGGCGGGGCCTTTGAGAGGCGCTCAGGGTCGCAGGCGGCCATAGGATGGAGGCCCGTGAAGGAGGCCATGCCCTTTGGGAGTCGGCAGGGGGCCCGCGGCCCCGGCTCAGCCCCCCATCCCGTGAGGTCACCCGAGCCCCACCGTGCTGCGCTCTGCCTCCACACCCGGGGGGAACAAATGCGTGGCTCATAAGCACCCCTCACCCCAGTTTGTGGTGTTTTATGGTAGCAGCCCTGGTGACTAGGACCATAAGTGGGCTGGTCCCTGTCCCCTCCTCCCAGCCATCGACGGCAAAGTTGAATTTGAGGACGTGAGTGGCGTGTGGGGTGGAGGACGGACCTGCCGGTCTCATACCTTGCTGGAAGATGGGTGTGAGAGCGGATTCCCTGAGCCCTGGGTGTCACGTCAGCCCCGGGAGCCTGAGCCCCTTCCGCCTCCCCACTCGGGATCCTGGACAGCAAGCGCGGCCGCGTTCACTGGTTCTTAGCGTGGTCCTGGCACTAGTCTAGTGAAAAACAGGAATTCTGACCTCTGTGTTTGAGTGATAATTCTGTTGATAAATAGATACCTATATTCCATATATTATCCTCAAAACAATTGTGTTTCATCAAATACTAGCCACGAATAAGTTGTAAGATACACTGTTCTGTTCTATACTACTCATTTTAAGTAATTTTTAATTTTTTTATTATTTTTAAATTATTATTTTTAATGTTTATTTATTTTTGAGAGACAGAGAGAGACAGCATGAGCAGGGAAGGGCAGAGAGAGAGGGAGACACAGAATCCGAAGCAGGCTCCAGGCTCTGAGCTGTCAGCACAGAGCCTGATGCGGGGCTCGAACCCACGAACCGCGAATCATGACCTGAGCCGAAGTTGGCCGCTTAACCGACTGAGCCCCCCAGGCGCCCCAGGTCATACCACTATTAAAGGGTAGAGCCAAGATGGAAGACGCTGGGAGGTTGGCTCTGGGGCCACTCTGCATCTCCCACAGGGAACAGGACCAACTCCAAAGCCTCGAGTGTCTCAGGCTGACTTCCTGGTTACCACTCAGTATCCAATCTCCCTCTTGTTTAGCACTACAAACCTTGAGTTTCAGTGGGCACACGGTCACTGGCTAAGAACTACATTTCCCAGCTTCCCTTGCAGCTAGCTAGGGTCATGTGACAAATTTCTGGCCAATGGGATGTAAGCAGAAGAAATGCGTAAACCTTCTGGACCTTGTCCTTACAAGGAAGAGGGGGTGCCTTTTACCTCCTGTTTCTTCCCTCTTTGCCCTGGCTGGAATGTAGGCGCGCTGGCAGGAGCCAGAGCAGCTGCCTTAGATCTTAGGATAGAAACTACATATTGGGCTTGGCAGAGAAAGAAGATAATGGCTTTTATTTTTTAGGATTGTATTAAAATTTTTTAAATTAAAAACTTAATTTAATTAAAAATTTAATTAAAATTTTTTTTTAACATTTATTTATTTTTGAGGCAAAGAGAGACAGAGCACAAGCTGGGGGTCGGCAGAGAGAGAGGGAGACACAGAATCTGAAGCAGGCTCCAGGCTCTGAGTTGTCAGCAGAGAGCCCAACGCGGAGCTTGAAGTCCCCAGCCGTGAAATCCTGACCTGCGCCAAAGTTAGATGCTTACCTAACTGAGGGACCCAGGCACCGCCCCCCATTTTTTTTGAGAGAAAAATTCATTTATTTTTGAGAGAGAGGCAGAACACAAGCAGGAGAGGGGCAGAGAGAGAGAGGGAGACACAGAATCTGAAGGCTCCAGGCTCTGACTGGTCAGCACAGAGCCCGACGCGAGGCCTGAACTCACAGACCACAATATCATGACCTGAGCCGAAGACGGATGCTTAACTGACTGAGCCCCCGGGGCGCCCCTATGATTTTATTTTTAAGTAGTCTCTGCCCCCAATGTGGGGCTCGAACTTACAACCTGGCGTGCTCTACGGACTGACCCAGCCGGGTGCCCCGACAGAGCATCAGGAGAAAAATATACAAGAGCATGTAGCGTTGTCACGTTGGCCTGAACTGTTTCGTCTTGGGCGATTGTGAAAGGAAGGAGGAAACTTCTCTCTTGTTTAGGCCACCGTCAGTTCGCCCCCGTTCCCGCAGCCAAGCAGTCATCCGAGTTCCTGCCCGGCACCGTGTGCCGGCTGCTGCCCTGGAGGCGGGTCCCGGGCCTCCGAGAGGTGCGCGCTCGCTACAGGAGAACGCAGACGAAGCGCCCGGTGCCGTGCTGAGCACCGCGCAGACCCTGGGCAAGCCGGGTCCTCACGCAGACACAGGCTCCGCAGGCATCAGTTTGCATGTCTTGGCGTGCTGCGCTCTCCAAACCCGGAAAAACTGATTTTTCTCGGTTCCTTTTCCCAGCTCCCCAGCACGCACACCCTAACAGATGAATTGCTTTCTTGGTAGGGACAGCGATTCACAAGGGCGCGTGGACCCGCCTGCGCAGCCGGAACGGTTCCCCTTCCGTGTCGTCACCGCATCCCACGTCTCCTTCCTGAGCCACCGCGGCCCGCCCCCTGTGGTCCCAGCCAGGCTGTCCCTGTACCCGTCCGCTGCCAGGCCGGAGCGAGGCCCACGGCCCAGGCCAGGACTCCTCACCCCTCCCGCCACAACCGGCATTAGAGGGAGACTCGTGCCCCAGCGGAACTCACCTGCATCTGGCGGGCGGGCGGGCGGGCGCTGGATGTTGGCAGGGGAGGACCTAGCTCTCCTCAGCGGCCAGCTTGAGCTGCTCGGGCCACGGAACAAAGTACCCCACACCCAGTGACAGCAGTCAGCCCTTCACGACGCTTACGGACGCGGTGGGTCAAGACAGAACACAGTGTGGACCTTGCTTCCCACAGTGTCTGGAAAGCCGAGTGTCTCAAAAGTCTCGGAAGCTGGGGTCTGGAGTTAACTGAAGGCCCCGCCCAGCTCCCGTCAGCGGGGGCCTCGGGTCCCCTTCCTGCGGGCCTCTTTCTGTGGTCTCTTCTCGAAGGCCAGCCTGGGCTTCTGTACAGCGTGTTGCTGGTTTCCAAGGACGAGTGTCCCCAAAGACAGCAAGCCAGGGAGAAGCCACACGCCTCTTCGACCTAGCCTCAGGAATGACACGTAACTTCCGCCACTGTCTATTGACGGTGGAAGTTCAAAGGGAAGGTCAAGAAGAGCGACCATAAACCCTACCTCACGATGGAAGTATGTTAATGTTACATTTTATCTTAGCTTTTAAATGTTTATTTTTGAGAGAGAGAGCGAGCGAGTGAGCAGGAGACGGGGAGAGGGAGACAGAGAATCCCAAGCAGGCTCCATGCTGACGGCAGAGACCCCTATGCAGGGCTCGAACCCACAAACTGTGAGATCACGACCTGAGCTGAAGTTGGATGCTTAACTGCTTAACCCACAGAGCCGCCCAGGCGCCCTTAATGTCACAGTTTATAAGGGTGTGTGGATGTGTGTAAATATGGCCGAATTTGGGTTACACAACAGAGCACCACAGAAGCCTGGAGCCATGACGTAGTCAAATGTTGAGGAAGGATCTCTTCCAAATGTGGCCGACGCAGAGCAAAGCAGAGCAGAGAGAAGGACAGCCCCTGGATCCAGTTGTACCTGAAGCTTGACTCACGTGGAGACTGTCTTTTCCAGTCAGTGAGCCAATAAATATTATTTTTGCTTTAGAGATTTGGTTTGAATTTCTATCATTTGCAGCCCAGAGAGTACTGAGCAAGCTACAGACAGGAGGCCCAAAAATGCTCGGCTAAGGCAGGAAGTACTCAGCTTTAGCGGCATGAAATACCAGCCGGTGCTTTGAAATGACATGTTCTCCTCTGCTCTTGGCTAACCCAAGTCCCCAGGCCAGGACCCTGGTAGGAATCTGCCACTCCCTCTGGAGGCAAGAACTGATGACAGTCCATTGTTTGGTTTGGTTTGGGTTTAAGCAGCCAAAATGTTCCCTTTTGCCACGAGTGCGATGCAGGGTGGCATCTGGAAAGTGCTATCCAATGACCCAGGTCATGACTGTCCGCACGAGAGAGAGCAAGCCCGGGGCCTGGAACGTTCCTCCAGGCTGGTCGATCCTGCAGCGAGATGCCAGGCCTCGGGCGGAGAACGGCAGCCCCGCAGCTGGGGTCGGTTCTGTGCCAAGCATTGGCGTCTGCCCACCTTACCCCCAATCTTTACAGGGACCCTGCCAGGGAGGCCTCATGTCACACCGGAGGAAACTGAGGCAGAGAGAAGCCACGCGGCTTGCCCAAGATGCACACCAGGAAGTCGTGAGGGCTGACGTGTGGTTTTCTGACCCCAGAGCCCGGATTCTTTCAGGCCAAGCTGGAGGGGCGGGGGGGGGGGGGGGGGGGGGGGGGGGGGGGGGGGGGGGGGGGGGGCCGGGAGGGCTCCCAGGCGAGCTGGACGCCATGCTTGACTCTGCCGGGAGGGAGGGCTGGCGGGTAGTCGCGGGTCGTCACGTGCCCGAGCGAGCAGGGGCGGGGCCCCTCCCGAGGGCAGATGCAGGCGCCTGGGCCCCCTAGTGGTCAGCGGAGGGGCGAGGGCTGGCGTCCTGCCAAGGCCATCCTTTGGTGACCCCTGGGTAGGGCCAGGCCGGGCCGCTCTGAGCGGGGCTGTCGTTGCTGGTTCGTGGCTGTGGACGGGCTCCTGCTTGCCAGCCTCTCTGTCTGGCACTTGGCTGAGCAGACAGAAGTGAGTCACGCCCCGGTCCTGCCTGAGCCCCCCTCCCTCCGCCTCGGGCGAGGGCTTCCTGCCAACCCAAAATAAGCCACATGTGACCCGAGGGGTCAGGATCAGGGAGGCGGAGGAGCCCCAGGGTGGACCCTGGAGGGGCCTGGGCTTCAGGGACCAGCGCTCCACAGTGTCGGAGGCGGAGCCCCAGCATGGGCGGGGCCTCCAGCGAGCCGCCCCTGCAAGTCCCTTCCTCTCCGACTCTCAGTTGCTCGTGTGCAAAACGGAGCAAAGTGCCGCGCACAGCACCCCGACCTCCTCTCCCCCCAGCTGCTGTGCGTCCCACTCCCGGGTCCTGGGCGCCGAGCCGCTCCTGTCGGAGCCTTAATCCTTTACCCATCTTTCCTTTCTGTTCCGTGAACTAGTCCACCCAGTAACCCCCTCCCCTGAACCCTGACCTGCAAGATTTCTGTTGCTTGCGACCCCACAGCCCTGGGTGATGGAGGGACCCAGCCGGGCACCACGCCCGCCCCGCGTGGCCCGCCCGCACCACTGCCCACGTCCCAAACCGGCCGCAGCGGCATCGCCCTGTGCCGGCGGCCGGAGCCCACGCAGCGTCCAGGGCCAGGCAGAAGGGACACGTGTTGGGGGCACGGACCCGAGGGAGGAAGTGTGGCCTGGAAGCACCCTCCCCGTCTGAGCGGCGCTTTCCAGAAGCGGGGCGTGGCCTCCTGTGTCAGAGCGGCTGGGGAAGACAAGGCAGGATGTGATTAATGCCAGCTGTGGGTGTGTCGGCCCGCCAGCCCCGCCGGCGCATTGTCAGAGCAGAACAAATGCAGCCCCCCGCCCGCGCCCCTGCCTGCGGCCCGCCCAGCCCTGCCCTGCCTCGAGTCCCCCTCCTCCCCTGGGGTGTGCAAATCCACTGCGCCAGGCACATAAAAATAGCATCCTGCCCAAAACGCAGGCATGAGACGGAACTCCAGAAAAGGAGAAAGCCTTCCTCTCCCGCCGGGAGCACGCGGACGCTGAGCGCACTGTGCCCGGCGCTGACAAGGGCCCTCGCTCCCGGCCGTCTGCTCCGCGCGGGGCAGGGAAAGCCCCAGACTGACGCCGCGCCGCCAGTCCAGTCGATGGGACGGGACGGACTGCTGCGGGGGCTCGTCCCTCCCACCCAGGGCCTCGAAGGACCGATCATCTCCGACCTTCCTCCCTAGAAGGTCACTGGAGGCTGGCTGTGACCTTGACCTCTCCACCCAGCTTCTGCCCTGTCGGGTCAGTGACCCATTTGATTGCGTTTCTTGCCATACGTTTTTTGTTTGTTGATAATAACAAGAAACCAGAAGGAGCCAAAACGTCCGAGAATAGAGGTCGATTAAGTTAATTACAGGGAAGGCACCGCAGAGCACCCAGCTGGCCTCTAGGAAGGCAGCTTTCGGAGCCCCGTGCTTTCTGGAGTCTGGGACTCTGTCGTTCGTCCCACGGGCCGCCTGGTTCATAGCCCCCTTCCGGGGAGGACAAGAGAAGTGGCTGGCACGAGTCTTCGGACAATGATTCTAAAACACATCCCGATTTCAGAAACATCGAAGTGTGGGAAATACGCAATATGGCAAAACGTAATGATTTGCAAGAAATGTTCTCGATACATTTTTAGGTTTAGAAGAAGTGGGTTAGGCGACATCACGCCCGGTCTTGAGGAAGCGAGCGCGCAGATCCAGACGTGCGCCACGCCCACTCGGCCGCCATCCGAGCCCACAACCCGCACGCGCGCGCACGCACGCACACACGCACGTGCGCACAAACAGGCTGGACGGACACCCGGGAGCTGGCGGCCTGTGTCTCTAGGGACGGGGGCTCCGAGCGCTTTGGACTTTTCTTCCGTGA
Organism: Mungos mungo; assembly: GCA_004023785.1. Lineage (NCBI taxonomy): Eukaryota > Metazoa > Chordata > Mammalia > Carnivora > Herpestidae > Mungos > Mungos mungo. The sequence goes on along the minus strand of PISW01005881.1, from coordinate 107,453 downwards.
TGTTCTCTGTGTTTTCCGATCCTCTGATTTCACGGTCAAGTGACTAAAATCGCGGCGGCTCCTGCTTCCCATCTCTCCCTGCGCCCGGACTCGCCTGCCGCGGGGACCCTTCCGGGTCTCGCGACCACCTGTGGTGACAGGAATCCTTGCTGCTGCCATTTTCCAGGTTGGGAAACTGAGACTCAGACAGACCGGGCCGTGTTCCCGAGGCCACACAGCCTTTTCGCGGCGGAGCCCCGACTCGGGCTCCGGCCGCACGATTCCAGACCAGAGGCTCTTAAGCCTCCTGTGTGGGCACGAGCCTCGCATGGGCCCGGCTTCTTGATGCCACAGGGCATCTGAGGACAGGGCCCCCCCTGTGCTCGCCAGGAGGGGAAGCCTTGACGTGGGGCCCAGAGGGGGCCCCTCACGTGGCCCAAAGGCGAGAGCAGGGGCTCCCAGCCCCTTCCGTCTGAGCCGCCTGCGCGTTTTGTGACAGAGAACGGGCGCAGCGGGGCTGAGAGACCCAGCACGGAGACCCCCGGCCCCGCTGACCCAGCCCCTCTCCGAGGCGGACGGAGGAACCGGACGGCCCCACACGAGGATGCTTTGGCAGACGCCCTGCACCCCCTTGGATGGTGTCCCCTCGTCCCGCTGGAAGGAGTCTGCAACTTCAAGGGAGAAACACCCTCACACCGTTTCTCCTGAGCTGGGCAGCCATGGGGGCCGCGGGGAGCCCTCCCAGCAGGGCTGGGGGGCATGTCGTCTGCGGGAACTCAGCGGAGAATATTTTCTCCAAAAGACCCCAGGACACCGCTCCAAACACACAGAAAGGCTGCGGGGGAAAGCGGCGGCGGCGGCCGGGCACCCAGGGCAGCCGGGTGGCGTCAGCACATTCCTGCTCGCTGGTCCTGGGCATCACCGCCAACCACGGGCTCCTCGAGGCGCCAGGCCGCGTATCCACGGCAACAAGGAGAGTGGGCAGGGCTGTCCCATTGTCCAGGCCAGGAAAGCTGAGGCTCAGGGAGCTGAAGGACAGCCTCACAGCCAGAAGGCAGCCTGAGCTCCCAACGCTGCTTTCCCGACTCCACAACGTCCCTGGGACCTCAGTCTCCTGCGGGGGCCGCGGACTCTGCTTTAAAAACTGCACGCCGGCCGTTCATGCACACGTGGTGGGTCCAGTTAGGGAGCTCAGGCTCTCCCTGAAGACCTTTGATAAGGGTCTCTGTTGACTGTCTAAACCTCTTCACCTCCACCCGCATCCCTGGGCCAGCACAGGCTTCAGGGGGAGGGGAGGGGAGGGGAGGGAGGGTGCCGGGCTCCTCCTCCTCCCGCAGCCTGGAAGGGGAGAAGGCTCCGGACTCTGTTTTCCCCGTGGCGGCCCCGTGCCCGCAGGAGCCCGACTCCGTGCATGGGCGGGGAGCCGCCCCTGCCCCCTCCCACCCCTGCAGTTCTGGCTACTGGGCGCCCCGACCCCACCCCCGTGTTTTAACTAGTAAGACTCGTGCCGACTTCGGGCCTCCAGGACAGTGAGTAAGAATGTGTGTTGTCTTGGGGGCCCCTGGGGGGCTCAGTCGGTTAAGCGGCCAACTTCGGCTCAGGTCAGGATCTCACAGTTTGTGGGTTCGAGCCCCGTGTCGGGCTCTGCTGACAGCTCGGAGCCTGGAGCTGCTTCGGAGTCTGTGTGTCTCTCGCTCTCCGCCCCTCCCCCACTCCTGCTTTGTCTCTCTGTCTCTCTCAAGATTAAATAAAATTTTAAAAATGTGTGTTGTCTTAAGGCACCGAGTCTGTGGGCACCTGTCACAGCAGCGCCCGGAGGCGAAGGCACCTCCCAGAGGCAAACATTGGGCGCCGCCTCCCCGGTCTCCCTGCAGGAAGCAGGAGGCCCACAGACCCGGGCGCCGCCCCCAAAGGGAGCCTGAACGCCCCTCCCAGAGAACGCCGAGATCTGGGTCACGACTGGGACGCTAATGCGCCCCGTCCGACCCCGCATGGCTACGCCCCAGCGCGGTCAGAAACCGCCGCCGCTCACGGATGCCGCCGCACGCACACTGCCGGACCCACGGTCCCTGAGCACACGGCAGCCCATCACACAGACTGGAAAACTGAGGCGCAGGCCCCCTGAGGGGTGCGCCTGGGCCACACCGCCAAGAACCCAGGCCCCCACGTCTCTGGGCTCCTGCGGCTCGCTCTCATTTCCGACGCAGCCAACCGTTAACGAACCCAGACACGACGCAGGGGTGCCGGCCGGGTCCCCGCAGGACTGAAGCGGCGCTCGGCCCGTGTCCGTGCATGCGGTGTGCGCGCCCCGCGGCCCGGGGGGGAGCAGGCCCTCGCGGAGGCGTGACCCCTCAGTTCTCGGGGGCGGCGGCTAGCGATGGGTGAGCCGGTCCAGGGGTGCCCCGTCCCCCTGCACACAGCCCCGCGAACCTCGTCTCCCGGCCAGCTTCCCGGAGAGGCTGCCGGGACTCAGGAGGGACAGGGCCCTGCCCTCCCTCCCGGGGCACTAGCCGCGGGGTGGACGGGAAGGGAGAAAGCGCATCACCGGCGGACTTGGCCTCCAGACGGAGCTGGAATCTGGGCTGGTTCTATCCGCCCAGCCGGGAAATCGCCGTTTACGGAGCGCGTACCTGTTGGCTCTAGTGGCGTGATGGCCACCACGTTTATGACGCAGGGTGACGACAACCCCACGCACCTCCTGTGACGTGGCAGCGTGGTCCCCTGGACACATAACTGGGGTCGGACCCCAGAAGCCTGGCGTGGGAGTGGGCCACAGGTGGCCCGAGCCTCACTGTCCTCCTCTGCAGAGAGACCCCCAATTGTGTTCTGGCTTCACACACTGTACCCCCATGGGCTCTGGGGAGGCGGGCTCCAGCCCCAGAGGGCATTCTTGGCTGCTGGAGGGCCGTCACGGTGACCCCGGGCCTCTTGTCGCCGGTTAACTTCAAGAGATATGAGACACAACCTAGCTAAGAAGCAGAGGGGCTTCATGGGAGACTTTCCCCCTTAAAATGGATACACAAAGAAAGAGAATCTTCTCCTTCTGTTGGAAGCTGGATGTGATGCCCGGAATAGCGGCAGCCCCGTGTGACCCTGAGGAGAGCCAGCCTCGGGTCCCGGCGAACACCCTGAGGAGGGCACACCGTATAGACAGCACGAGGCTGGGTCCTCAACGGGGTCCATGCGACGGCGCACGAACCGACTCTGGGTCCTTCCTGTCTCGGGGCTTTTTGAGCTGCTGGCTAGTAGGTTCCAGGGGAAACATCACATGTCATGTCAGAAGCATGGGTGGATGGCGGATAGAACACATTATCGTAAAATGTTATCGTGCATTTAACACAGAAAAACTTGGCCGAACATAGTTGATCAAAAATCTAAAGCAGCTGTGAGTCGTGCCGACCATTCTCTGTGTTTGCAATCAGCCTTCGAAGGCGGCTGGCTGAGCGGACTGGCCCAGTGACCCTGATGGCCCCTCGATCTCCTTTTTCGTCAGCTAATGAAGTTGTTAACCTCACATAACCACCAAATTCTCTTCCAAATCAAGTCTTTCCTGTCCTGGGATTCATGCTGTTATGAGGAAATATGAACCGTATCTTGAGAAAAAATTCCACTCTGCAAGCAGCCGGTCCGAAACAGAATTGTACACAACGAATCATCACTGACAGACCAGCTACTGTTCTAACCAGAGACACTAGCTCGCTACCACCGTCTTCACAGAGGAGGAGGGAGAGCTCTGAAAGCAGCACTGCAAACACTTAGTCGGGAGGTCAGAACGACCATCAGCAAACACTTAGTAAGTGCCTTCTGTATACAAGGCCTTGGTCTAGAGCTGGGAACCCAAAGCGACAGAAACGTGTCGGACCGGGTCCCCGTTCTGAGGGAGCTTATCATTCAGAGGAGGTGCCCAGAGACGTGTGCCGACAGGACCGGCCTCCCCTGGGGACACGCGGGCACAGCCCTTACCGTATTTTACAGCCGGGGACGGTCTGATCGCTCCGTTCCGATGTCCGCGTGCAGCGCGTCCCTGCGTGACAAACCGTGCGTCTCGGCACCGAGGAGCCCGTGCGTGCAGAGAATCCCGCGTCCGACACACGGACCCGCAGCCCCGCCTGCGGGCCGGATCTGAGGCTGAGGCGCACACGCCTGCGCACCGGAGCACGCGGCTGACACGCCCCGGGCAGGAAACCTCCAGCGCAGCCGGGGTCCCACCGCGGACAGGACGCGGGCTCTGTCCCTGCTGGCTGTGCGCCCAGTCTCTTCATCCGTGACAGGAGAACGGAGGGAAATAATGCGAAGCGCCCAGCGTCTGGCCGGTCTCCACAGGGTGAGCTCGGGGACCCCAGGGTCACCTGAGCCATGTTGAAGAGACGCTCTACGATGGCCTCCGCGGTCAGTCGTTCCAGAGGGGACAGGGCGGCGGGGGCTGGGGGTCAGGAACTTGCTCCAGCCCTGCTCCGTCAGCCTCCAGCTCCTTCCTCAGGGCCCAGCCCCTCCTTTGCCAGGTGAGGATAATGACCTATTATTGATCTCAAAGGCATGTCATGAGGGCTAAATGAGGCATGAAAGTGCTTTGTCCCCTGGCGTTTCTTTCTGCCGTCCCTGCTGTGGGAGCCAAAACCTTTGGCTTGGCTGGGCTCCCCAGGAGGCGTGGTGAGCTCCCGGCCTCAAGGCCCAGCTCTGTCACTTGCTAGCTGTCTGCCCTTTAAAGTGACTTGCCACTCCGGGCTCTGTGCGCAGAGCCCACCGGATGACTGACCGCCGCTGTGACCGTATGTTCTCTGAGGCGGAAATGGCTGGGGCCAACCTGCAAACAGACACGCACACTCCAAGGTCAAGGGCACTCGTGCGGCATCCAGTGCTTGTTCGGAGCCCAGGTGGCGTGGACACTGCTCGGCCCGCCGGTTCTGTGGTTCACAGCTGCACACCTGCGCGGGGCTCCTGTCCTCTGCGGAACACAGGAGGCGGATGCGCCTGCGGATGCTGGCGGTCCCCCGCGTCTGGAGCCCCTGCTAAGCAGTATCTCATCTAATTCTCCAGGCGCCTTTGCAAGTAGGCACTTTTTACCTCCATCGTGCCGAGGAAGGGGGACACAGGGCAAGCTGGGGATGAGAGCCAGCATTAGAATCTGCTCCCCCGGACTTCCGGAGCTCCTGCCCTTGACCCCTCTGGTCCCCTGGGGGGAGGAGATGGGTTTGGGAAGGCTCCTGTGGGCAAACCACGGTCTTGGCTAGGAATGCATTCAGCAGCGGGCACACTTGACTGCCAGAAGCTGGGCAGAGCAGCCGGGCGGTGCCAGGCACAGGGTCTGGGGGAGTCTCCCTCGGGTGTGCATCACAAGGGAACCGGGTCCCTCCAACGGCGTGGCGGCGCTGTGTTCAAGAGAGCCGGGCGGGGAGGGTGCAGGGGGTCGCTGACACGTTCCCCTTCTGTTAGAGAAGTCGTTTTCCAGAAACTCCTCTTCAGGCTTTTATTGGAGTCTTACCAGCCAGAACCGGATCACAGGGTAATGCCTGGACACGGGAGAAGCCAGACATGAAAACGTGGTGTTTTCCAACCTTCGGAGCCAGTGGGGGGATGACTGGGAAGCTCACCAGCCACGCTGCACATGCACCAGGCGGCCCTACCCACCCCTGCCTTGGAGGCCAGGTCCGTGTTCCGGAGCTGTCCTACAGAGTGCTACAGACCCGGGGAGCAGGGGTGGGGCGGGGGAGAGGCGAGTAGAGCGGAAAACAGCAGAAATTTGTTCTCTCGCAGCTCTGGAGGCCAGAAGCCCAAAGTCAAGGTGTTGCAGGGCCCCGCTGCCTCCGAAGGCTCTACGGGGGGTTCCTTCCTGCCTGTCCCAGCTCCCAGGGGCTTCGGGCGTCCCTCAGCCTCTGCCTCTGGCCCCACATGGCCTCTCCTGTGGGTCTCCTCTTCCTAGGACACCAGTCCTTGGGTTAGGACCCAACCTAATGCCCTCATCTCAACCTGATTCCATCTGCAAAGACACTCTTTCCAAATAAGGTCACGTTCACAGGTACTGAGTGTTAGGGCTCCAAGACAGGTTTTGGGGGGACACAGCTGAACCACTAAAAGACCCCCGGGTCAGCCTTTTGTCTTCTTTGGGAGGGAAGGTAAAGGACCACACCTGTTCCCTTTAGAGGGACCAAGACGTCCTCTTCCAAGGTTAGACCCTCCCCCCACCTCTTCTCCCGCGGCCTGGCCCAGCCTTGCCGATCCCCCTTCTCTGTCCTCACACCCCTTCTCCACCAGAGGCACCCCGAGTCCTCTGCAGCGGGCACTGACCTCTCCTCCTCCCGCCGGAGGGGTTTCTTGGACACACGAGTCCCAAAGCCTGCAAAGAACAAAATGGTTCCCCAGCCCCTGCACTGCCCTGCTCTGCACGGACCTTACCCCCACCTGGAACCTAGCCCTCGCCGCCCACCTGGCCTCTCAACGCTCGGGGCTCCCGGGGTTGCGTTCCCAGGCAAGGCTGCGCTCCTGCGCGGGCGCCTGTGTCCAGGGGTGGGCGCCTCCGTGGCCGGAGCTCCTTCTCCAGGCCTCACTGGTGCGACAGGAGGAGGAAATGGCACTTGGAAAAGCCGCCCTGGCTCGTGCAGCTTAGCCACACGGGGGTGGGGCGAGGCGCAAGCGGAGTCGCACCTGACAGTGCTAACAGCCCCGCTGCTGCCGTTTGCTGAGCACCGGCTCCCGGCCACGTGTCTCACGCCCACCGCCTCCGAGTCTGTGAGCGCGTGCTCCTGGGGGGGGCAGTGCCTCGCCCAAAGCTAGGTGCACCAGGCGCAAAAAACGCTGCTTGTTTTTTTATGGGGGGGCAGGGGGCAATTTTCTGGGATGTTACCCCAAAGGGGGAATTAATTATGTTAATTATGTTAAATGCCGAGATTCCTCCTGGTCTTAAGAACCTATAAACACCAGGATAAAACGGGGTTAGACCCACCGGCTCCCTCGTCTTCAGTAACTGCTGAAGCACAAGAAGAGGGGACAGGTGTCTGATTTCCATCAACCTCTGACGCCACCAAGGACACCCCAAGCCCCGTTCGTTTGGCGCCTCTATGTCTCGCGCAGGGGCCTGAAGTTCTCACGGGTGGGTGGGAGGGGGCAGCCGGAGGGAGAATGGGGTTGTCCGATCCCATCTCCATCGTCCCTCCCCATTCTTGGCGTCCCCGCCCCCAGGCCTTCCCCAAGAGCAGAGGGAGCGTAATCTGTCCTGGTGTGGAACTAGTTGTCACAAACGTAGAGGCTTAAAACAGTGCCCATGTGTCCGCTGGCAGCTCCACGGGCCAGAAATCTGAACAGATGCATCTGGAATCTCTGCTCCGAGTCGTACGGGCAGAAATCAAGGTGTTGGTGGGTGGGATCTTGTCTGGGGCAGAATCTACTTCCTGGAGGCTAGAGGCCTGAGGTCCCTGTGTCCTACTGGCTATAGGTCAGGGCCACTCTTTGCTTCCCTTCCATGGGTCCCTGTCTGTTTTATAAGCAGCAATGATACCATGTCTTCCTGACCTTTCTAACGCTGCTGACACCCCTTCTGCCAGTAGCCAGAGGAAACTCTCTACTTTTAAGGCTCACCTGATTAGGCCAGGCCCACCTAGATCATCTCTGTGTGTCCAGGTCACCTGACTTGGGACATGACATCTGCAAAATCTCTTCACTTAGATTCGTGTTTAGATAACCAGGGACTGGGAATCCTGCCTACAGGGAGGTCTTACAGGGAGATGAGCCGCCAGACAGCCCCCCCCCCACTGTCTCTAGGCAGGGAGACACCTTCTCCCTCCTTCTCTGGTATGAAATGGGCCCTCTTTCAGCACAGAGGAATTCATAGAAATTCACCTCTTTCTCTGAAGAAAAAAACATAACAGAGGCCTGGCCTCCGAGGGGAAGCCCTAATATTCATACTGAACAAACTTGTCTTCTACCGACTGTGGGCCAGGCTAGCTATGGGGCAGCCTTTTCAGAACCGATTCTCAGAACGAAGTGTGCAGCTGTTTGGTGCTGGGCGTAGAGGACCCCAGCAGCAGCTTCGGGGACCCCAGCTCTCAGCACACAGGCTGCGGGGCCTCCAAAAGGCTCTGCTCCTCCCTCACTGTACTGGGCTGAGCGGCGTCCTCCCAAATCCATGTCTTCCTGTTACCTATGAATGTGGCGTTATTTGGACACAGGGTCTCTGCAGATGTAATCAAATGAGGTCACACCAGATCGGGTGGGCCCTGACCCCAATGCCTGGGGGCCTTGTGAGAAGAGGGGCAACTGGACACAGATAGGAAGGCAGCCACACGAAGACGGAGGCAGAGGCTGCGGTGATATGGCCACACGCCAAGGAGACCAAGGATTGCCAGCAGCGACCAGAAGCTGGGAGACAGGCGTGGGATACAGTCTTCATCAGAGCCTTCAGAAGGAGCCTACCCTGCCCCCACTGACCCCTGGATTCCTAACTTCTAGTCTCCAGGGCTGTGAGAGGATAAATTGCTCTAGTTTTAAGCCATGAAGTTTGTGATAATTTATCTACGGCAGCCATAGGAAACTAACACACCCACTGCGCACGTGGGTGCGTGTGTGTTCTTTAAATTTAATCTGACTGCCTACAAACCTCACTCTATTATACTGTCCACCTTCACTCATCTACTTTCTGCCTCCCTCCTTAAAGCATTTTAATTTGCAACCCCCGGTGTAATTGATACATTTAATAAAACTGGATTTCAAAAGCAAATATCTCATACTGTGCGTAAGAATAAACTCCAGATGGATCACGGACCTGAACACGAACAAAATGAAACCATAGACATAATGCAAGAGGACGCGGGTTAATTTCCTTATAACCTGGAGGCAGGGAGGAGTCTTCTGACCACCACTTAAAATCCAGGTGCAATAAATGATCACAGAAACACACTTTTCTCAAGGTAAAAACACAATAAATGGAAGTCAAAGGCAACCGACAAACTGGGACAGAGTATTTTCAACATAAATTACAGAAAAGGGCTTTTAGCTCTAATATATAAGGAACTCTTAGGAACTGACGGAAACAAAGACCCAAAGCATGATAGAAAAATGTGCAGAAAACATGAACAGGCAATTCATTTAAAAAAAATACAAAAATGGCATCTGTTCTCCAACCTGCCGGACACTCCGAGGCCCCGGCTGCACCTTCGTAAATCTGCTCCTGCTCAAACCAGACGTAGGAGCCTCCCCTCTCTCTGCAGCACGGGCTGTTCCCAGATGTCAACCGACCTTGAAGCATGAAGACTTCCCGGCCTACAGTGTCTCCAAGAACTGTCGCCACAGAGGTGGGGGCAGCTGTAAAAGAGGAGCTCACGGGTCTACCCTCAAGCAATCACAGTTTTATCACAACAGGAGCTTTGCTTTCTGGGGTGGGCCCCTCGAAGGAGGGAGCTCTGCTGGGCTGGGTGGCCTCTGGTGTGTGTGTTTAAAAAGAATCCTCCTGGGGCGCCCGGGGGGCTCAGTCGGTTAAGCATCCGACTTTGGCTCAGGTCATGATCTCAGGGTTCGTGGGTTCGAGCCCCACGTCAGGCTCTGTGCTGACAGTTCCGAGCCTGGAGCTGCTTCCGATTCTGTGTCTCCCTCTCTCTCTCTGACTTTCCCCTGCTCACATTGTCTCTCTCTGTCTCTCAAAAATAAAATAAAAAACATAAAGAAAAATTTAAAAAGAATTCTCCCATATTTCAGAGTTACACCTTGTCACCCAGACAACACGGTATCTGCCCACGGAATGCATTTTTCCCCCAGACTCGAATCGGGTGTGCTGCGGGGAAGCCGTGATGGGGGTGCCCTGGGAAGCACCCCAGCTCCTCCGCTTCGGCCCTGCTCATACATCTCGGACACTCGCGGGGCCGCGGGGGGAGGCCGGTCCGCTTTCAGCCCGGCGCAAGGTCCAGGGAAGCAGAGCCGCCTTCAGAAACTCAGCCAGCAGAGCAGAAGCAGCCTGAGTGCCCAGCAACAGGGGATCGGTGGACAATCCCGCAGCACACCTGAACAACAGCGTTGTGGGCTGCCCTTGAAAACGGGGACTTGGAAGAGAGTCCGTGACACGCAAAGACGTCTGGGGCATGTTGTTAAGCAGAAAAAAGAGACCGTAAAATGTGGAGAAGGGCCCTATTTTTGTGGAGAGTAGACGGCTCCTGTAAAAATAGGTGTGCATACATACATATGAATACCACAGTGTCCAGGAAGATATATTTTAAAATGTTGACGTCGGTGGTGACTGAGAAGTGAGATTATTTGGGACTTTTATATCATTTTCTCGTGGGATGTAACCTCTGCACAGGCGCACGCATAGCCGCCTCACCAGGCAAAACAACAATGTGTCTGTGATTCTTGATTACTTATATATATAAAATCCATAACTTACCTGCTTTAAACTAGTTCAAAGAATAACGTATGTATGCCAGGGCAGAGCGGGGGGACCATGAACTAGGAGTGGCAAATGTCACCGCGGCGGAGGCTGGGCAGTAGGGACGCGGGACGCAGGGTATCACTATGCCAGGCCACTGACTCTGGGTACGCTTAGAAATTTCCATAGCAGAGAAAACACACAAAACCAAAAGCGGCAGTGAGTGAAGTGTGGTGTGAGGAGGCCCCCGTGGCCTGGGAAACGGACAAATGTGAAAACCAAACAGCATACGCTACAAAGGCTCAGAACTTGACCAGGACCCACGAGCCCCTGACGGTGCGGCGTCTTTAAGCCTCAGCTTCCCCATCTGTAACCGGGGGGATCCTGGTCAGGGCGCGGGCCTCCGATACGGACTCAACTGGTTATTCGGGTGGTTGTTACTGTTTGGTCCAGAGCAGCAGGTGGGGGGCCTGAGCGCCAGATGTCTGCGGGGTGCCCACGAGGGTCAAGTGGGAGCTGGCAGAATGCGGAGTCCAAGCCCCCACCCCCAGGGAGCCTGGATCCGGCCCCGGGGTCAGGCTGAGGAACCTCCCGTCTTAAATAGGAGGGCAGGTAATTCCTGCTGTGGAAACGTGGCACCCAGCCCAAGGCCAAAGACACCCAGGAAAGCAAGCGTGCCCTGGAGGGAAATGCGTGGCTGTGCAGAAACGGCGCCGGGCGTTGTTTGGGACAATTGCCCGTTTATGGCTCCGGGTGGACTTTGTCAGCGGTCACGGCCAGGGGAACCTGGCGAGCGGCAGGTACGGATGCGGCTGGGGCCGCTGGTTTGCAGGAGTGACGAACACACAAGTCGCCTGTATGCTTTCGTCCGGAGGGACAGAGGCTGGGCCACGGACTCAGGTCAGAATCTGGTTCCGACGCGTAACCACTCGCATGGCCCTGGGCCTACGAGGACCTTTCCGTCTGTAAAACGTGAACAGCGACAGCAGCTCAGAAGCCGGCTCTCAGAGCTGTGGCGATGGCGCAGGCCCTCGGGGGCTGAGGCGGCGAGCAGGGATGCCATCCGCGAGACTCGGGACCCGCTCCGCACGGCCTGCAGGGGAGGGGTTTGTGCGGCGGATCGGGAAGCAGGGCCGTGCACGAGGGGGAAAGGCACACGGAGCCGTGTCTCCGCCTGGACACCACGCGCGCCTCGACGTACCCTCCGGGACGTGAGTGGCGGATCCAGGCGGGACTTCTCGTGAGAACGGGGCTCGCAACCTGCACTGTTCTCACTGTCCCACCCGGGCTCCTCGAGGCCTGGGCCCCACCTGAGAACGGAGGGGCAGGGGTGCCGGGGGCCGGGCGCTGGATCGGAGGCCAGGTGGCCGCTCGCGCCTCAGCGGCGTTCCCGCGACCTCGGCTACAGGAAGTCATCCCAGGCACGGCGCGTCCTCGTTGCAAAATCGTTTCTTTGGGGGCATTTGGGATGAATCCCAAGCCTCTCTTTCCCAACCACAGTTACTAAATCATACTCCACTCCAGCCCTATGGAAAACGTAGACGGCTCCCGAGAGCCGGGCCCACCGAAGGCCCCGGGCCCGAGTCAGGCACGTGGCAGGGAAGTTCCCTCCTGGGCGCCGTGCCAGGGACCTCTCCCCGTCTGAACGCCTGGCCTTCGTCCCTTTTACCTACAGCCCCTGTACCGTGTGCAGGAACGCCCTACCCTCTGACCTACACGGAGCTCCTCTCCCCAGCCTCCTCCCACAGATCCTCAGGCCCTCCGCCCCGCAGGCGGTGGAGAAAGGTTCAAGTCCTGTTTGAAGTCAGGGAAAGGGACCAGCTCCAAACGGCTTGGGGCTGGAGGCTGTCTTAGGGAAGGGGCCCGGGGGCAGCAGAGGTCACTGTCCACTTCAGCCTCCGGGAGGCTCCTGGCCGCTTCCTGGGGAAGGGAACGGTGGGCTGAGAGAAAGCGTCCCACGTGGGCAGCCATCTGCTTCGGGGACAGGAGTTCAGGCCCTCTGTTCCTTAAAGTCGAGGAGCCGGGTGTCATTCTTCCAGGAGGCCCCCGAGCCCTTTGTGGGGTCTGCTCCTGCAGGGTAGTGATTTGCTATCTGTTGAGCTGGATTAAACTGAGCTGGAGTAAGTTTGAGGGGAAATCACGCTCTAGGACTGTCCTGACCATAGCAAATGACGGGGGGCTTAGCACGGCGGACGTGTCCTCCCGGGGTCAGAAGTCCAAAGTCCAGGTGTCCCATGGCTGCGCCCCCTCCAGAGACTGCAGGGCAAGACCTTTCCCACCTCTTCCAGCTCCTGGTGGCTCCCGGTGACCCTTGGCTCCAAATCTCTGCTTCCGTCTTCACATGGCCTACCTCACCCACTGAGTCTCTGCTATAAGGATACCCTAATCCATGATCTCACCTTGATTCTTACCAAAATGATATCTGCAAAGACCCTATTCCAGAAAAAAAAGTCACTTCCTGATGTTCTGGGTGGACAGGACCTTTTGGGGGACATGATTCAAGCCAGTACACACATGAAACAGCCAATGGCACAGCAGAAAGGGACAAGGTGGTCGGGAGCTGGGGGCCTTGATGGTCACTTGCGGCTCAATTTCCCCAGCTGTCCAGGGCCTGTTAGCATCTCTGCTGGCTGCCGGGGGCAGGGTGCCTGGTTTCCTTTTGCGGATGAGGAAACTGAGGCTTGGATGAACGGCCAAGGTCACGCAGTTGGCCAGAGCTGGGCCTGGAGTGAAGGTCAGCTCTGCCTCACCGAGGGGAGGCTCCACATCCCCGCGGGGCTGCCCTGGAGGGACCCCCAGCGACTTAGGGTCCCAAACTCTTTCTGCTCCGATGAACCTAATTAACCAATAGAAAGCAAAGGTGTTGACTTGCTGATTTTCCTGTCCTTTTACTTTCCCATGTCATAGCTTTGGAAAGGTGGCTACTTTCCTGGAAACACTGGAAAAGGTGAGGTGGGCCCGAACAGGATTGATGTAATCCCTGCAGACATCAGTGAGGCAGGGAGCCCCGTGGGGCCAGCCTCGCCCCTGCTGCCTCGGTGGATTTCCGGCTGCCTGGGACCATCACTCCTCCCTTCCTCGACAGAGAACCCCGCGGCGCTAGGAAACGTGGCCCACGGAGTGGAGAGGGGTCAGGGAGCGGGAGGCACACTTTCTTTCGCTCCCCGGTGTGGCTCCGCGGAGTCTGCCCAGCCTTGAAGCCCCGGGGCTGGAGACTGTCTTGCTAGGAAGTTTCCAGCACCTTGGACCACGTCCTGCCGAAATGCATGCATTTATTCGGCGCCTTTCTCTCGTGTGCCACCCAGAACCAGGGTGCAGGCTCCACGGGGCGGGCAGGGCAGGGCCGCAGAGCCTGCCACACACAGAGGAGTCGTAGGTCGCCAGACGTCAAAAGACGGGACGCAGGGGAAGGGCGGCGAGGATGGACCAGTGCTGCGGGGCCCGGCCTGCCCCTGGAGGATTCGGACAGGGGTCGGCGGCGCCGGGCCCCCCTCCACCTGCGGTCGGGGCCGCGCACAGGCCAGGAGGGGAGGGGGCGTTGCTCGCGCCCCCGGTTCCCCGCGCGCCGACAGCGGGCACACTTAACAATGGCCGCATCTGGCGAGGTCTGCGGAGAGAGCGGCTCCCGGCTCACCCCAGGGCCGGCCGGCCGGCTGGCAAGGGCGGGCGCCGGCCGTCGGTGAGCTCCCGACCTTGCCGCGAGCTCCCCGCTTCCCGGGGCGCTGAGGGTTACCCTCGGTTTCCTGGGAGGCGCCCAGGGCTCAGAGAGGCCAAGCTACTCGGCCAAGGTCACACAGCCTCGCCGAGGGAAAGCCGCGTCGCGGCTCGGGTCTCCGGAGCCCCCGCTCCAGCAGCTTTTCGGAGATACTCGCTCTCTCCCTACGGCGACGCCCGGGAGTCAAGCGGGAAGGTCGGACGCCCGGCTTTCACCTCAAACAATACTGCGCGCAGATCTGCGGGAACAAAAGCGACCAGGAATCCGCTCCGGGTTTTCCGCCGCGCCGGCCCCGCCGGCCGCCGAGGGGCGGGACGGGGCGGCCCCGGCGTGATCGACAGCCCCGGGGAGGCGTGGCCGGGGCGGGGGCGAATCGGATTGGGGACCCGGAACAATCACGGGCCGAGAAGGGGCATCCCGAGCCAATCAGCGGGGGAGGCGGGCCTGGCCGGCGCCGCTGTCGCGAGAGGCGGCCACCCCGCCCACTTGCGCCTCGTCCCGGCGCCCGTCGGCAGCGAACACGGCCGCGCTCGGCCCGGATCCGTCCGCGGAGCGGGGAGGCCGCAGCGCGAGGCCGAGCGAGTGCCGGCGCAGATCCCTCCGCCGCCGCGCCGCTCCCGCTGCGCCCGCGAGTCCCCGCGCGCCCCGCGCCCGCCCGCCGCTCCCGACGCGCCCGGCCTCCCGCCCGCCGCCCGCGGCCTCCGACCCGGCAACGGCCGGCCGGCCCAGGCGCGGCGGCGGCGGCGGCGGCGGCGGCGGAGGAAGAGGAGGAGGAGGAGGAGGAGGAGGAGGAGGAGGCGGAGGCATGGCCCGGGCGGCTCCGGAGGGGGGCGGCCCGCAGTGACAGACCCTGCGGCGCGGGGGGAGATGGGGGCGGCCGCCTCCCGGGCGACGACGACGACGACGACGACGAGGAGCGGCCGCCGCCGCCGCCGCGCACCGGCCACCGCTGGGGACGGGCGCGGGCCAGGAGCCCGCCCGTGAGCGGGGGGCCCGCGGCCGCTCGCCGCCCCCGGCCGCCCCGGCCGCCCCGGGCCCCCCCGGCGCCTCGCGCGCGCCCTCCCGCCGGCCCCTGGCGGGGGTCCCTCCCGCGCCGCGCGCCCCCGGCCCCGGCGCGGCCCGCGGCGCCCGCCCGCCCTCGCCCGGCCCCGGCCCCGGCCCGCGCGCCCCCGGCCCCGGCGCGCCTCGGGCCCCCGCGCCCCCCGCCCGCGCCCGCCCGCGCCCCCGGCCGCGGCCGGCGGCCCCCGGCCCCGGGGCGCGGCGCGGCGCGGGCGGCAGCATGGTGGAGAAGCGCTGCCCGCTGCAGAGGGACGGCGTGTACCGCTGGTTCTCGGAGCTGCCGTCGCCGCAGCGCGTGGAGTTCCTGTGCGGCCTGCTGGACCTGTGCATCCCGCTCGAGCTGCGCTTCCTCGGCTCGTGCCTCGAGGACCTGGCCCGCAAGGACTACCACTCGCTGCGCGACTCGGAGATCAAGGCCAACAACCCGGCCGACCTGGGCAGCCTCACCAACCTGACGGACGAGGTGGTGCGCAGCAAGCTGCTGGTGTCGCTGGCGCTGCTGGGCTCGGAGCAGCGCGAGGCGGCGGGCGTGCTGTACCGCACGCTCACGCACATCGACTCCATCATCCACAACTACGGGCTGCAGCTCAACGAGGGCCGCACGGGCGATGAGTTCCTGCTGCTCTTCACCATGGCCTCCAACCACCCGGCCTTCAGCTTCCACCAGAAGCAGGTGCTGCGCCAGGAGCTCACGCAGATCCAGAGCAGCCTGAGCGGCGGCGGCGGCGGCGGCAGCGGAGGCGGGGGCCACGGCGGCAAGAGCGCGCTGTCCACCTGCCCGGCCTGCCACAAGGTGCGCGCCCTCAGCCTGTCCCCCAGGGCCCCCCGTGGGCGGTCGCAGCCCCCTTGCGCGCGGAGGTGGTGGGGCGCCCGGGAGCCCCCTCCTGGGTTGCGGGCCCGCGTGCGCGGTCAGAGTTCGCGTCGCCTTTGTGCCTTTCTCTCTTACCTGCTGCTGGACGCTCGAGAAGGCTTTCGTCCCCTTCATCGGGCCCTTGGGCGACAGGAGTTCCACCTTGTGTCGCTCTGGTTTCTCCAAAATCTGGTGTTTATTGGCAGGAAAGGAAGCCGCGCGGGAGGGGAGATGGGGGCGTCGGCCCGCGGCGGAGGTGTCATTTCGCGGGGTCGGATGGCCGACCCGCGGGGCCTTGCACGCCTGCCAGACGGCTGTCTCTCGGAGGTCCGCCTGCCTCGGTCGGGCACATCTGCCCGAGTCCCAGGGTGTTGGTCTCCTAAGGAACGTTAGGTTAAGGTCTCCCTGCTCCAAGCTAAACAGGAAGGGCATTGTGGTCATCATCCCCTTGGAAACGTGACCTTTCCTCTACATATTGCAAAACTGTGTAAACACCAAGTGTTCGGGGCTCCAGCCCCTTTTTCACAGCCCCCTGGGACCCAGTGCCAAAACGGTGCTGGCAGAGGAAGGGTGTCTCTGGGACCCAGCGTGGCCTCTCCCCGGACAGGTGGCCGTCGGGTCCCGCGGTGCCGAGTGCCCGCTGCCCAGGTCGGAGCTGTCCTCCCCCAGCACCCCGCGCTTCTGCTCTGCTGACGGTGGTTTGCAGCGGTGTCTCAACCCCGGGTTGTGGGTTTTTTTGTTTCCGTGTCTTTCTCTAAGATGTGGTTGTGGTATCTCTGTTGGCTTTAATCTAAATCTTATCTGTCTTTGGTGACGTTGACCTCTGAGACTGTGGGGTTTTTTTCCTTCCCTAAGTGTGTGTTCAGCTGTCTCTGAATCGCATGTTGTGCACTGGGCACAAAAACGGTGTTGCAGCTCCGACAGGGAAGGCGGTGTCCTAGGAAAAGTGGTTGTCCGTGGGGGGCTCCGGAGGCTCTGGGGTGCCAGTGCCGCGTCACCTGTTCGTGGGGTTTCAGTCTCTGATGGTCAGTTGCCCTGCTGTTGCGTCCTGTTTCCGCGGCCCGTTGGCCCCGGGCGTGTTCCGCTCCCGAAGGAGGATCTTCGTGCGTGCAGACGCCTCGCTTGGCAGCGGCGGAAGATGGCGATGATGATTTTGGTTGGGTAGGAGCCAGCCCTGGAAGGAAAGCATGCTCTAGAAGAGAGCCTTTCTGTTGGGTCAGAAGTCCCTCTGATGACATGAAGGGGCACCCCCCTCCCGCCCACATGCGGCCGGCTGGCAGGCTGTGTGACCTTGGCCGGAACCCTCCCTCCCAGTGTTTCCCTGCTGGAGTGGACGGCGACCTACCTGCCTCCTGGGCTCGTTAGGGGGCTGCCACGTGTGCGAGGAGCACAGACTTCCGCCGGGCACACTGTCACGGAGGGAAATATTTATGTCTCGTGCGGCGTTTGTGTTTGTTTTGTTTCTTAATATTTATCTTGAGAGGGGGCGAGGGAGAGAATCCAAGCAGGCTTGCACTGTCCGCGCCGGCCCTGCGCTCGGCTGGAACCCACAAACCGTGAGCTCATGACCTGAGCCAAATCAGGAGTCGGATGCTTAACCAGCTGAGCCACCCCCCCCGCCCCGGGCACCCCAAGTGCCAGTTCCTGTTTTCTAAATTGAGTTTTAGGTAGCAGCTTGGAGCTTTGATCCATGGGAAGCTGGTCAATAACCAGCTCAGGTGGTCACCGTGGGGCTGGACCTTCATCGTTCAGAACCACCGCGGCGCCTCGCTCCCCACGTCCCCTCCCCTGTGTCACCGCTGAACTCCTCTCAAGTACGTTCATCTCACTTTCTGTTAAAGTTAAG
Organism: Mungos mungo; assembly: GCA_004023785.1. Taxonomy (NCBI): domain Eukaryota; kingdom Metazoa; phylum Chordata; class Mammalia; order Carnivora; family Herpestidae; genus Mungos; species Mungos mungo. Next base: position 89,656 of record PISW01005881.1, on the reverse strand, counting down.
GCCTGGTGCACCCTTTGCTGCCTCGAGTCGGCCTCTGTGGTGAAATGGGACATCGGAGCGTCTCGCCTTCTTGGGGTCTGTGAATCTAACGTTCCTGTCGTCCCGGGAAGGCGGCCCTGGTCAGGCTCCCCTTGTGTTTCTGTTGTCGGCAGTTGTATTTTCGTCTGAACTCTTTAGAGAGAAAGACGTGGGATGGATTTTTCTTTACCTCCTTTAAAGTAATAGGTCTTATAAATGTGTCTTCTGCTACGGTCAGCGTGGTATTTAAGAATCCTCATTGCTCGGAGGACAGGCAGGAGGCAGTTGAGAGTGTGAGGGAGGTAAAATCGACATTCTCCCGCTCAGGAAGGCAGGCAGTCGTGGGGACAGAGCCGGCGGTGGACGGCAGCAGTCTGCCGTGTGGCCGACAGGTGCCCGGGGTGCGCTGGTCCTCAGCCCCCACCCCCCAGCCGGGGCTGGAGCTCCGCTGGGACTCACACTCTCTTCGTATTTAAGCATGAAGCCATGGTTGTGGGAAAAGTTAAATTTTACCCTCCGCGGTCGTTTCTTTACATAAAGTGATAATGTGCTTGTTTTTTCAAGTAATGGCTTTTTGAGGTTTGAAGACCATAGAATTTCACTCCTTCGAAGTGCACACTCGTTTTTTAATACGCTCACGCGGTTGCGCCCATCAGCGCTGCCTGCGGCAGGACGGTTTCGCCGCCTCCCAGAGGAGCCCCGCGCCCCCTTGCCGCCCGCCCTGTTTGGTCTGCACGTGCTTGTCGCCGCCCTTTCGGACGAATGGGGTCCGCCAGCGCTTGGCCTTCTGGGGCCGGGCCTCTCTCACTTAGCACCGCCCGCTCCAAGTTTAATCGTGTGGAAGCGTGTGTCCGCGCCTCGCTGGTTTTCGGGGCGGAGTGACATCCAGTGTGTGCGTAGACCTGTCTTGTTTATCTGCGCATCTGTTGACGGACGCTCGGACTGGTGCACGTGCTCGTTTTTAGGTGCTTTCCCTCGTGGGTAATCCCTCACACCTCACCCTTCACGAGTCACCCCTGCAGCGCTGCTGACATGTGGCTGTGCCGAGGGCCCGCGCCGTCTCGATCAGAGACCTCCTGGGGGGTCCTGGGCACCTTGCCTGCACCCTTCTGGGGAACTGCTGTGGAAGGTGGCTGAGAACATGCTGCCCCGGGGCCCGGTGCTCTCGGGCCAGCGTGGAGGCCTGGGGCCTGCGGAAGCCCCGAGGAAAGCTGCCTCCCTGCCCTGGGGTGTCAGAATCTTTCTGAAGAAAATCACAGCCGGACGACTTCGTGACATTATTTCCAGCGGGTGCCAGACCTTGTCGACGCACTCCACCTTCCTTTGGGTGTGTGTCCTGGGTGTGCGCGCGAGCGCTAGGAGGGCACGGTGGACACCGGCTGTGCACAAATGCTGCTCTGCGTCTCGCCCCAGGGAGGCGTTGCGTCCCTAAGCTGCTGAAAATCACTGCGGTTCACGCCCTCGTTACCTTGTGAGGTGGGAATGGCCTCCTCTGGTCTCTCAAACCGGCTGCTCTGCCTGCCGGGGAGGATGTGGCGTTCCTCGGAAGGGACTCTGTCCGTCCGGAGCAGCTGCTCTCATCCCTGATGGGTAAAGGCAGAGCCGTAGGGTCTGCCCTGCCGTCGGGTGACCCGAACTGGGGGCCTTTGGTTTCTGTCCTTCTCCGCCCCTCCCCCCCCCCACCACGTTGGGGCTGTTGACTGTTGACTGTCCTGTGCGCTAGTTCACGTTCGCCGCGTCCAGCTCCACAGACGTCAGTGCTGCCGCTGTAGTTGGTGTGGAGTTTGGTTTTCGCTTGCAGTGAGGCGTGTGGTGGTACTTACACGTCAACGTCTGCCTTATTTCTGCGGGTTTTGAAGTTCGCTGGGTGCTTCTGATTTTCACTTCAGTCCTGCGTATTTCATCCCCTGCCTTTTGGACTCAGGACGTTTTGGATTAATCTATTTTTTTCTACCAAGCAGGTCATATACATCTTACATTTTTAAAGGCAAGTTGGTAGAAAGGACATTTTTATTTGTTTATTAAATTGGTGGCTGCCAACCTCCCAGAGATTGCAACTCAAAACTTCTATGAGGTCAAGGAAAAATAGTTTCTCTTTGAGTACTGTTTCTCTGTCTTGGATGGACTACATTTCAGAGGAAAGATCCTTGGGACGTTTCTCTTTTTTTGAGAAACCACGTTCAGGACAGCAGCGCTCTCATTACGAGTTTGCGGGTCGTTGGGGGCTCCGGGTCCTGGACGCCAGCCTGCCGCAGGCGGTGCAGACACGGTGTTAGCGAGGCGCCCCCCCCCCCCCGCCCCGGCCCCACGAGGTCTGGTGTGTGGACAGACCCAGCACGTGCAGAGCTGCTTCCTGCGTCCGTGAAAAGGCGGAATGAAGAGCTTAATAAAATAGGCTTTTTTTTTTTTTTTTTAATTACAGCTGGAGTTGCTTCAGCCCCTCCCCTGAACGGACGGGATGAAACAGGCTGATTCTTAAGCAGGTTGTTTTGTGCAGAGTTACAAGGCCTGAGGTTTAGAGTGAAGACAGAGGCGAGACGAGAATCTTTCCTGTGGTTGATGCTCCGGCGGCCGCTTGCGACCGGTGATCAGGGTGATCGGGGCGCACGAAGGGGGCCCGGCCTGCCAGTGGGGGGCCCGGGGAGCGGCGCGGTCCTGTGGCCCCGGCTCTGAACATGGGGAGCACTCTGGTGTCAGAGACGCTTTGCCCTAAGAGTCTCGCCCGTAAGGCGCAGTTGGGGTTTGAGGTGGGTGTTTCTCGGGTGCGTAGAGAAGTCAGGAGCCCCTGACGGGTCCTGTGTGCGCCCTTGGCCTTCCCTCCTTTCCTTCTGGTTCTGAGGCAGAGCGCCTCTGTCCGTCACAGGCCCGCTCACGGCTAGTGCCTCGGTCTCTGCTTGGGTCACAGCTTTCTCCCGGAGGGCGTCAGCTCAGTGTCTGAACCCTGTCCTTTCCTGCCCTTCCCACGCCCCCACCTCCGTCCTTGACGTCCTGGGTCTCCCCGCGGTGCGTCCGAGCCGCCAGGGTCCTCTCACCTGTCCTGGAAACGGCAAAACCGCTCCTTCAAGGGTGTCCACCTCAGTCAGCCGCTCTGTCTGTCCCTTCCTTAGCAAGTCCTCCCCCAGCCAGCCCGCCCTGCTCGCTGGGGGAGTGGCTGTTTGTAACAACTTGCTGCGGATCCTTCTGACATTTTAACACACTTGTAAACATGTGCACGTTTTTCTAAAACCTTCTATGCACACATCTACAGACAGGGTCTTCCCACAGGGGCTGCACCCCGCCCGGCCCCCCGAGCCGTGTAGGCTGGGGCCAGCTCACCGTCTGCTTCTGCCTCGGCCTCCTGGAACCTGCCTTTTGCCTCCACCTCATGGACGATGTCTATTTTTATTAAAGGCAACTCCATAAACTGTTTAAAAAAACTTAAACTAGAAAACATAAGCAGAGGTACAAACGGAAAAGACACAAAAGGGTGTTCGGTGCAGCGTCTCCCTCCCCCCGCACACATCGGAGAAGGACACACAGGACGTGTTGAGGTGTGTGCAGCCTTCTCTCCTTTCCCTGCGTGGTGACGCCTGTTAGTTCACAGTTTAAAAAACGAGATTTCATACCTTTTTCCTAGTCATCCAGTTCTGTCTCTCTCTCTGTTCCTTGTGGCAGCTTCCGGAGAAACCCGCTGTGTGCGTGCTGACTCCGCTCAGGGCTGCGCCGTGCGCGCCAGGCCGTGGAGCGCCTTCGTTCTGGCTCAGGGGTCCCCACTGGGGACCTTTGGTTCCCGTGTCACTGCTACAAACAGCCCAGTCCCTTACATGTTACGCAGGACATGCGTGTGGCCTTTCATGTTTGGGTGCGTGTCCCCGTGGCCTGGAGACCGGAAATGGGGCTGCCGATGGGCCGTGGGGCGCGCGCCTCTGTAGGCCTTGGGGCAGCCGCCCCGGCCCGTCTTCTGGAAGCCCGCGGCGGGTGTGTGTGAGCGCCTGTGTGCGCACCTCCCAGCGGTGGGGGCGCCAGCGGGGGCGGGTTTGCTCTCCAGCCCCCTTGTGGGTGAGGTGGAACATTAGAAACAATTTTTTTTTTTTACTGTTTATTTAAGAGTGAGAGAGGCCGAGCAGGGCAGAGTGTGAGCGGGAGAGGGCCCGAGCGGAGGGAGGCCCGGACTCGGGAGCAGGCTCCAGGCGCTGCAGGGACAGCTCGGAGCCTGTCCCTTATGCCCCCCTGCCCCTTCCCGGCTCTCTCTCGGTCTCTCTCAAGATAAATAAATCAACTTAAAAGAGCATTTTAATTTTGGCCAGGTTTCCATGTCCTTCGCCCTTTTCTGCTGAAGTTGTCGATCTTTTCGTCATCGTTCAGAGCGCTTTAAGTGTCACGGAAATTGTCCCTTTGCTTTTAGTAAAAGTGGCGAGTCTTTGTTTTCCTGGGGGTTTCCCTGCCTGCTGCCTCTGCCGCGCAGCTCCTTCCGAGCGCCCGTTGTATCGATCTTGTGCGGCGTCCGGGCCTTGTGTCGTCGGCAGAGAGGCCGTGTGCCTTCGGCCCGTCGTGGGTCACGGCCGTGCACCCGCGATGCCGCGTCCGGTCCTTGCGGTGCCTTCTGCCCCGGGACTCGCGCCGGCCCCTCTCACCCGACAGAGCCGGCTGGGGTCTACTCGGGGTCAGGTGCCGAGCCACTTTTATGTTTCCCAGATGAAAACCCTGTTGCCCCCGTGCCGGCTGCCGGAGGACCGTCGTGCTGCCTCCCCGGTGTATGTGGGGTCACGTCCGCACCGCGTTTTCAGTTCCATTGATGTCTTTCTCTGGATGGGGGATGGCCTCTTATTTGACGGGTTCACGGCCTGCTTTTCCGTCCTTGTCTTTCTTACTTCCCGTTTGCTCAGTGGGTTCCCTGCACGGTGGACGCCCCGGGAGGGTGGTAAATGTGGTTGTGGAGGTGCCCCCCAGGTGCTGGCTGAAAGGCGTCTGGGCGTGGCCGGAGCAGCTGGCCGAGAAGCTCCGCCTCCATTCATTCTGGCTTCCTCCTGCTTCTCAGTGTTTCCAGGCGGCTTTCCTACCCTCTGACGGTGGCATTTCACTGATGAATCCACAGTCTGCATGGAGGTTCCAGGTAGCTCAGTGTGTCCTAGGCAGCCCCCTGCTAGCCGTCCCTGACCGCCTCCCCCTGGCCTCGACACCCCCAGCCAGAAGCCCACGCCTCCTTTGCCGGCCCCTTCTGCTCTCCCTTGGCCACTTACCCGGTCCCAGCGTCCTGGGGGGTTTCTTCTCTGCTGACCCCGCCGCCCCCTCCCTCCACCCCTGACAGCACAGGGCCGTCTCGGGTGCACTGCTGTGTGGGGCCATTTGCCAGGGCGCCAGGGCCTCGATCCCGGTGGCCGTCAGGGGTCAGGCACGACCCCGGCCTCACGGAGCTCCCCTCCTGCCCCCAGTCCGGATTGCACGCTGGCAGGCGAGTGGGTGACGATCCGTTTAGAATTAAGCTGATGTCATTGTTGAAAGTCTGCAAGAAACAACTGGTAGCTTTTCTGTTTTGTTTTTTAATTAAATTATCGAGAAACTTTGGCACCTTAACTTTTCTTAGAAATCACAGCGACACGTCCAGCTTCTCACCTTGGCCGGGGTTTAATCTATGACAACCCGTCTCCGTGACCTGGGTCTAGTCTACTATGACAACGCATCCCCTTGGCCAGGGTCTAGTCTGTTGTGACAGCCCGTTTCCACGACCGGGGTCTACTCTCGTATGACAGCCCTCCCACTGACCTGGGCCTCCCCTCCTGTGATGCCCTGTCCCTCTGACCCCCCTCCTGGCCTCTGACACCAGGTGCCATGGCACCTGCCTCGTAGGATCCTTCCCTGACGTGCAGGTCTTCACACGGTGTGCTTCGGCCTTTGTGATCTGTCCACTGCCGGTCTGTACTCACCTCTGTCTACACTCGAGGTTCCTAGGTTTACTGTGATTCCTCTTTCCTCTAAACCTTCGTGGGTACTGATCTCAGACAGGACACCTGGTACCTGGGGCTCCCCAGACCCCAGTTCTTGGCTTACACTTCTAAGCTTTCTATGGCCTCTCTCTGTCCTAGACCTTATACCCAAGTGAGTTTCTGTAAATTTCCATCACCAGACTTTGACTTCCTGGAGGGCAGAGGCTGTCTTCTTTCGGTCCAGAGTCACGTGATGCCTGCCACCCACCAGGGGCTGTGTCCTGAGCATCTGTGAAAGTCGAGCGGGAGGGATGTGTTGTGTGTTTATGAAAGCCCACTCTGGGGGCGCCTGGGTCATCAGTCGGTTAAGCGTCTGACTTTGGCTCAGGTCATGATCCTGTGGTTTGTGGGTTTGAGCCCCATGTCAGGCTCTGCACAATAGCACAAAGCCTGCTTTGGATTCTCTGTCCCCTTTTCTCTGTGCTCTCCCCTCTCAAAAATAAACATTAAAAAAAAAGATGGGGTGCCTGGCTCAGTTGGTTAAGTGTCTGACTTTGGCTTAGGCCATGATCTTGTGGTTTGTGGGTTCAAGCCCAGCGTCGGGCTCCGTGCTGACAGCTCAGGGTCTGGAGTCTGCTTCGAATTCTGTTTCTCTCTCTCTCTCTGTCTCTCTCTGCTCCTTGCCCACTTGTGCTTGCTTTTTCTCTCTCTCTCAAAAGTAAACAAGCATTAAAAAAGAAAAAGCCACCCTAGTGAAAACGTTTTTTCCTTAGTGCTTTTCTGTGGGCCTGTCAGTTACACCTGTCACCGTAATTGCTTTTGTTCATTGGGTGTTTCTCTTACCCGTTAGCACGCGGCTGTGGATTTCTAGTGGACTTTAACGTCAGCGTTCTACTGGATTCTTCTTCAAAAGCTGGCACGCGAAGTTTCCAACGGGAGCACGTGTCTGCACATGGAGGTTTGGGTGATGCCACCCGGGACGGCGCCAGGCGCACGGGCCAGCCTGCCGGCGCTTGCCGGGGCTGTCGGGGCGGTGTCGGGGCCGTCCCCCAGGAGGGCTGCTGTGATCGCGTTCCCCTCGCTGTGCCAGCGCGTAAACCGCCAGGCGCCCCGCTGCTGTGGTCCGGGGTGGAACGGAAGTGCACGAACGACCGTTCGCCTGGCCGGTTACAGTCCCGCCTGTCCTTGGAGCAGTGCCGTCAGGTCAGGGAGGGGGCGTTAGCGAGTCTCCTCGGGACGGATTGGGACTTTTCTATAAAAGCTTCAGTCGAATTACTAGAAAGAAATGTATCCTCAGGTTTCTTTACTGATTCACAGCGAATCTAATTAAAGCATGTATATGTAGGAACCGCTTCTGGAAACCTAGTCTAGACAGAAAAAAATAACTGTTTGTAAAAGGAGGAGAATTAATTTATGGGGAAGAGGATCCTCTCTCCCGTGTCTTTTGGGCATTTCAACACGACGTGCAGTCCTGGGAGCAGTGCTGACTGCCCGGCTGCGCCGAGGTCACGGGGCGCCCGGGTCCCGCTGGGGCACCGGGTCGGAGTCGCGTGGCCCACCGTGCCATCTGGAGCATGACCCGGGGTCTCCTGGCCGCAGCCCCCGGCGGGCTCGTCCCTGCAGGGCACCGTGGCCCGGTGTGCGTGCGTGCGTGCTGGTAGCCAGGAGGCCGGCTTACCTGACACTTGACCTTGCGGAGTGCGGAGGGAGCACGGTCGCAGGGACGGCCACTTGCTGGTGCGGGCGCTGCTCCGCACGCCCCGAACCTATTCACTCGTCCTCATGACCGCTCCGCCGCGGAGTTCCTGTCCGTCCCCGTTTTAGGGGTGACAAAACAGACGCAGACAGGTTAAGTGTAAGTAATTTGCCAAAGGGGACGTGAGTAAGTGGCTATTTTTATTATGTGAAGCCAAATTATAGTTTAAAATGGCCTTACCTTATTATTAAAAGTTGGGGGAAAAGCGGAAGATTGTGTGTGTGGTGGGGGGGTGCTGCTTCCGAGGGCGTCAGGCGCGGCTCTCGGCCCCGCGTCCGCCTGCCCACGGGAGGAAGGCGCGGCGGGCACCCTGCCAGGGTTTCTGGGAGCGTGGGAAGCTCTGTGGCATGGCCCCTGTTGAGGTAGAGAACCCCCCGTCGCCACCTCTTGTGATCACTCGTCCCCTTCGGCAACCTCCAGGCCTCCTCCCGCCTCCCACTTTAAATGTGTCCCCGTCCCCCCGATTCGTGTCGCCTGCGCTAACCCTCTGTGAAGGCGGGACGCAGAGTCGTCTCAGCTCCTGCCCTGCCTCGTGGCGTTACCTGTGGCGGCGGGGCCGGCGCACCCCCGGGTGCGTTGTTGGCTTTGCGCAGTGCGCCGCGGTGGGGTGCGCCGGCCCGCTTGCCCGGCGGTGTCGGGGCCACGCTCTCGTGTGGTGGCCAGTTCTTCGCCGTCCTTCCTGCTGGGTTATCCTGTGTGTCCCCTCTGCTCCGGCCGCAAACCCCGCGGTGTCATACCGCTTCTGGCCCTCATACGGTGTCGTTTTAAAAATTAAGGAGAAAATATTATTTTATGTTTGCCCACGTATTTGCTCTTTCCAGTGCTTTTCTTTACTCAGTGAAGAGCCGGCTTGGGGGCGCCTGCATGTCTGTCGGTTGAGCATCTGAATACGGCTCATGTGATGATCTCACCATCCCGAGTTCGAGCCCCGAGTCGGGCTCTACGCTGACGGCCCAGGGTGTGGAGCCTGCTTCAGATTCTGTCTCCCTCTCTCTCTCTGCCCCTCCCCCCTTGCTTTCTGTCTCTCTCGCAAAAATAAACACTAAGAAACAAAGCCCACTTGTTATCAAGTCCTTCGCTCTGGAAAACTTCCTCAGCGTTTTCGGGGGTCCAGATCTGCACCTTAGAAATCTCCTTGGTTTTCGGCCCTGCACGAGCGTCTTGCTGCTGCCTGTGTTAGCGCAGGGGCCCCCGCTGACCGTGTCGCTCAGCACTTGAGGACGGGAGGCCGTGCAGCCCGGCACTCCTTTCTTCACTGTATCTTGTTCGGCACTCTCTGAACTTACTGGATCTGTAGATTCATGTGTTTTACTGACTTCGGAAAACCGTCAGTCATAATTTCTCCATAGTTCTTCGTGTCTCAGTACCTCCTTCCTTTTGGGACTCCAGCTGTAGGTATGTTAAGCCTTCTATTATTCCACAGGCGTCAGAAGCTTTGTCTTTTCCAGTCTTTTACTATCTCTGTTTTTTGTACTGGACACTTGTCAGTTGACCTGTCTTGAAATTCTGCAAGTCTTCTGTTAAATCCAAACTGCTGTTAAGTTCATCCAATAGATTTTTTTAAAGTTTACTTATTTTGAGAGAGAGAGAGAGAGAGAGAGAGAGAGGAAAAGATAGTGAGAGAGGGAGAGAGAGAATCCCAAGGAGATTCCATGCTGCTAGTGCAGAGCCCGATGTGGGGCTCAAACCCATGAACTGCGAGATCATGACCTGAGCCAAAATCAAGGGTCAGAGCCACAAAGGTGCCAAGCTCGTCCAATGGATTAAAAAAACTTTAAAAAAATGTTTTATTTATTTTTGAGACAGAGGCAGAGCATAAGTGGGGGAGGGGCAGCGAGGAGGGGGGACACAGAATCCAAAACAGGCTCTTGGCCCTGAGCTGTCAGCACAGAGCCCGATGTGGGGCTCGAACCTACGAACAGTGAGATCATGACCTGAGCTGAAGTCGGACGCCTAAGCAACTGAGCCGGCCAGGCGCCCCTCATCCAATGGATTTTTAAATTCAGAAAAAGCACTCTTTCGTTCTAGAACTCCCGTTGGGAGTCTTCTTTGTATGATTTTACGTCTTTATTTTTTTTAGAGCAGTTGTAAGTTGACAGAAAACTCGAATATGATAATCACCTGAGGTCTGGGGTTATGTCAGGGCTCACGCTGGGTGTCGCGGGGTGATGCTTAGGGGTGGGCGCCCACCGGGACCCCACACAGGACAGTCCCACTGCCTGTGACAGCCCTCGGGGCTCTGCCCGCACACCTCCCCGCCTCCGGCCCGTCGTCTTTCCTGCCTCCGTAGCTTTGCCTTTTTCGGAATGTCATCTGGCTGGAGTCACACCGTGTGTAGACTTTTCAGATTAACATTTCGTTTGCCTTCCTGCCTTTTCATGACTTGACAGCTCATTTCTTCTTATTGCTGAATAATACTGCATCGTGTGGGGCACACAGTCTGTTTGTGCATTCACCTCCTGCGGGACACCTTCGTCGCTTCCTGGATTTTCATACGTTAAGAGTTTCCATTCCTCTCCTGGGATGTCTCTGGGTTCTCACGTCACACACACTTTCTTTCAGGTCCTGAGCTTCCTAACAGCGGCCACGTCCTAGGCTTCTTGCCCCGACTCCAGCGCGGGACTCCTCTTTCTCTTTGTGTAGACCTTGTTCTTGTTTCTGTCCGTGCCCAGTGCTTGCGGACGGCCCGCTGGGTTTGGTGAGTGAGACCCGATAGACGTTCGGGCTTTTGTCTGGTTCCGAAGAGTATTGTGTTTTGTTTGTTTTCATAGGCCGTACGTTCGGCTGGACTCACACCCCTGAACTCTCTTCCTTTGCTGGCCAGCAGCCCAGTCTCCGGCTGTCTGGTCTCAGCCCGGCTCCTGGGGGCCCGCGTGCCTAACTCAGGGCTCAGACGAGGGTGTGGGCGGAGCCCGTGCGCAGGGCGGGGCTAGCCGTGCCCCTTCTCCGGCGCTGCCGCGACTTCGCCCTCGCCTGGTGCTGCTTTGCCGGGGACCGCAGGCTCCTCAAGGCTCGAGGACATGGGGTGCTGGCTGAGCCGCGGCTGCTGCCTTTCCTGGTGAGGACGGGGCCTGGGGGACACGGAGCGCCCCCGGAACCCATCCCTTTTCCAGGTGTAGACCTTTCTTTAGTTTCTTTTGGTCCTGTTCAGTTTATTGGCTTTTATACTTTGTCTGGAGTTTATGGTAATCGGCAAGAAGGTTGGTCTAAATAGTCTGTCATTATTGAGCGTAGAACCAAGTGTTGTGGTAAATATGGGCCTCGTACTGTAGGGAGGGCTGATTTCTTTCTAAGGACGTGTGGCTGGGAAGGGGGGGTTTACATGAACGGTGACATTTGTCCTCACAAAGGAGGAGGCTCTGTGTGTGGGAGAAACCGATGAGATGATGAGAAGGTCGTCTGAGAATGCAAGTGGGTGAATCTGAGGTGTCCTGGCCCCGACGGGCCCCCAGAGTCTGGCGCCTTGGGCGTCTGGGGCTCTGCCGCCCTCGTCAAGGGGCTCCTGGGGGTAGATGCCATTTGCCTGTTGGATGCAAGGTCTGTTACATCTGTGGTGGAAGGTAACTCGTGAATTTCTTGACCTCTTGTGTCTTTTCTGTTCAGCCTCGTTGAGCTCTTCCTGGCCTGACCTTGCCCTGCACCACCAGCGGTGGGGGTGGGGGTCCAGTCTCTGACTCTCTGAGCGCCTTCGTCTGGCTGATAATAAGCGTCCAGTCAAGACTCGTTAAATGGAGTTTTCAGCTTCTGTAGAGATACAAGCCGAGGGTGTGACTGACCGACACCTTCTGGACCCTTGCTGCACCCCTGTTCCCGTGCGGATGCGTCCTGCTCATTTCCAGCTTGTTGGCGCCGGCCCTTGCCCGTCCTGGGTGCCTCGTGCTCTGTGACCTCACCCCCGCCGGGGCCAGCGGCTCACGGGGTCACAGGGCCGCCGTCGGATGTGCTGACCGCTCTCAATTAGAAGGCTCCTCTGAGCAGCTGCGTGCGACACTGGGGACCCAGGGCCCTGGTGGCGCAGCTTGCTGTCACTGTCCGGCCCCGGGCCGGTTACTCAAGGAAACCCCGGTATTGAAACCGTTCCGGCCAAAATGCGCGCAGTAGCAGTAGTGCACTTGACGTCCGAAGTCAGAGGGTCCGACCGGCCCGCGGGGGGCGCCGCCCCTGCCGACAGAGGTGGCGTGCGCAGACGGGGAAGGACGCGGCCGCTGCTCCCCGTTTCCGATCCCACCCAGGTCACACGGTGCACGTTTTTCCAGAAGGGGGGGTGCCGTACTGAGCGCATCGTTCCAGGTTCCCGTGCAGACGCAGTGTTGCCTTGGAGTGGACGACGGTCGGCTTGCTCCCATGAGGCCGTGCCTTTGACACTCCGGTCCCTCGTTGCTCCTTCCGCCAGCTCTGCGCCCTTCTCCAGTGGCCGCCGGGTTCTTCCCCGTCCCCTGGAGACCCCAGGCCCGCGGGCGTCGCGCTTCTGGGAGGCCGGGGCTGTGGCCGCCCGCACGGAAGCCTTTGTGCCGCCCCTGCACGCGGTTGTGCTGTTGATTGAGCACCTGCCGTGTGACAAGTCTCCCCAGGAGCCACTGTGTAGGTCCTGGCTGCCGCCTAGGCAGAGGAGTGGACGCCCCTTGAACCCTGCGCTGCGGGTGTGTGCAGCCGGGGACCCCACCTTCAGCAGCTGGGGCTCTCGACTTGGGGTCCATGCTGCGTCCGCACTGCAGAGGCTCCCTGGGGGATTCTGGGCGCCAGGAGCCGCCTGTACCTGACCCCGCCCCTCAGGTTCTAGTTCATTGGCCTGCGCGGGGAGCCCTGGGATCCGAATTGGTAAGGGCTGCTCGGGCGTGCAGGGCTGGGGCTGGGCGGGCTGCGAGAGGCTGGCCTGCTCTGCGGCTGCTGGCGGCAGGGCTTGGCTGCACGGCCACCGTGCCGGGACGCCGCCGAGGGCTTGGTTTGGGGCCCTGCGCGGAGATTTTGAGCAGTCATCTTTTCTCTCTCTCGTTTTTAATGAGTACAGCTGTAGGGTGAGACGTTTTCAAGAGGTACATTTTCACGTGGAAAACAGTTTCTGGTTAGCATTGGCCTTCACTTGGCCTAAGTCAGCAAATAGCTCTCACTATTAAACTATCTACTTTCTTTTTCTGGTTTTGAGAGACTCATAATTACTATTTTAGCAAAATGCTTACAAATCACTTTTCTTTCTGATTTTATGTGTTTTCTCCCATTGAGTTAGGAGTATTTAACAGATGGTGTCCTTTCCGGTGTGGAGGTGGGTTGCTTGGAAGACAGACGGAAAATCGGTGACTCGGTTTGTAGGCCCTTTGGAGCTCGTGTCTGTACCGAGGGCCTGGCCCTGCTGTAGCTTGGCTCTCGGAAGCTTCGGGCGCCAGGGCCTTTCTGCCTCGGGGCCTCGCGCTTTCTGTTCCTGCGCCTGGAAGGCCCATCCTCCGCTAGGTCTGGCTCCCTCTCCAGTTGGGCCTCAGCCGGGGTTCGTGTCCCCCCTTGGAATTGGCTCAGGTGTTGCCTGGTCTGTCCCCCGTCCCCTGGCAGATTCTGGCCGCGCAGCACCTCTGAGAGGGGAGAGGGACTCTGGGGCGCACTGCGGGCTTTGGCTTTAGAGGCTGCCCTGTTTCACTGTCATGTCCCCATCCTGCCGGAGGTTAACGGACGCTGGGACTTTGTGGCTGCTAAGTCTTGTTTCCGGTCCTAAGAGTACTGCTCTTTGCAGAAAAACTGGGAAACAGAAACAGGTTTTTAAAAAATCACCCAAAGATGGTAAGCACCGTTGGTGTTATGGTACATTTTCTTTTTTCTTTAATGCCTGTGTGCTTGCCCCGGTGACAAGTTACGCATTCCCACGCCTTTTGTTTTCTGAAGTTATTTTTTAAAGACTGCATCGTGTTTAACCATATGGATCTAAGTTTATTTACACGTTTGGACAGTCCCCCGGAAGGGGACTCAGGGTGCATGTGGTGTCTCCTGGGCGGCCCTGGGGTTCCTCTGGACAGCCCACCTGGGGGGCAGCTGTGGGCCTCCGGGGGTCCTGACCACGGCAAGCTGCTGCTGCGTGAGATGCCCTGGTGGCATCAGCGTCGCCTGAGGGAAATGCAGGGTCTTGGGCCCCACCTGACCTTCTGAGTCACAGCGTGCGTTCCAAACACCAGAAGTGTTTTGCACGTGGGAAGGACAGGCGCCTCGCCTCCACGTAGGCCCCGACGGGCGCACTCAGCCCCGTCTTGCCCGGAGGAGGAGCCCAGGGCGGACCGTGTGCCTCAGGCCTGCTAACGGGCCCCCGAATCCGGTTTGGTTTCATTCACGTGTACAATCCTGGCGGCCCTTTATTAGATCTGGCAGGATACCCGGGCGGCCGTGTGGTGTGGAGCTTGGCATGAGGGCGTTTCCTTTGAACTAGAGGTGCTGCTTTTGTTCGGTCCCTCCGGCTGTCGTTGAGACCTGGGGAGGCGGCCCTGTCTTAAAGGGCCTCGCTAAGGGCCCGGGCCGTGTCGGGCGCTGTCTGGAGCACAGAGGACACGGCAGTGAACGGGACACACAGGAAGTCCCTCCTCCTCTGAGCTGTGGGAAGTCCTCCCTGAGGTGTAGCCATGACAGCGGCGAGGGGGCCGGGGGCCCTCAGCCGATCCCGGCGGCCCGGCCCGGCCCCTCCCCGGGGGCCGCAGCGGGGGATGCGCTTGGGTCGTGGCAGAGGCGGTGTGGGTGGGTCGTGACGAGCCGGCGCTTCATGGACAGGGCCGAGGCTCGTGCTCGGGGAGCCCTTCTCGCTCCCCTCCGGCCGGCGCAGGAGGCGACATTTGGAACCGATCAAGTCTTCATTCTCGTGTCCGTCGGGCTCATGACTGGGGCTCCACTTGTGAGCGTGAGTCAGAGGGCGTCTGAGTTGAGCTGCGGAGGTCACATGGGGCAAATTAACTTCACCCGAAATAGCCCCAAACACGGCGTTTCTGGGAAATGCAGGCAGAGAGAGCTCTCAATGTAAACAAAAGAACAAATTCAAGATAAAGGCCTGGGTGGAAAAAGCGAACGTTTGGAAAACTAGGAAGAAACGCTCTGAGAGCACGGGGAGGCAAACAAAGATTTCGTTTCCCCTGGTTATAATTTTACAGTTTTCTTTCTTGTGTTTATGTTGTTGGCGGGTGTGGTTGGTAATGTTGGTGGGTGGCGTTCCCGTGGGGTAGCTCCTGGGCTCTCCCCCCCACCCCGTGGTGCCGTGGGGCACCCACCCGCCCCCACGGAGGGAGCTTGGAAGGAGCTCCGTCTTCTGCCTGGATGGCCTCCTCCTCTTCTTCCTCCTCCTCTACTTCTACTTCCTCCTCATGCTTCTCTCCCTCCTCCTCGTGCTCCTCCTGCGCCTCGCAGGGGCTGCCGGGACAGCTGGCCTGCCATGCCTCAGACTCTGGCTGCGGTGTCCAGCATGACCAGGGTCCCAGCCCCCTCTGTGCTCAAAGAGGCGTCCTGGCTGTAGCGCCTTGGTCCGCCCGGCCCCTACCCTGCCAGGGCTGAGTCCCTGAGTCCGGAGGCCGCTTTGCCGTTGGCGGCTCTTTGGGATGCTTCGGGGTGGGTTTGTATGCGGGATCCCGGTGTCTGCCTGTGTGGCTGTCACCAGCCGGCAAGGTTGGCACCTCTGTGGTTGGTTGTCCAGACAGCTGAGCCTCGCTCTGGGCAGGACGGGGAGGCTCACTCACATCAGGCCAGATTGCACAGAATCTGCTGTGTGTTGAGTTTATTGTAAGAGTTAAAAACGTTAACCTCCTGAGTTGTTTACCAAAGTAATATTTGCTGTTTGGAACAAAAAATCTTGCTCCTCGAATTTTTGTAATTTGGTTCTGTTATCTAATATAAAAGAAGTTCCTTTCTAGAATACTCAGACCAATGGATGAAACTTTGCCAAATCCAAATTAGTTAAATCATGAATAAAAGTAATTTAAAATTATAACAGTCTTGATAACATGTTGGTAAGTGTTATCAAAGGACTTGGCTTTTTGGAGGATTGTTGGGTAGTTAGGATTTATTTCTGTGAGTTCCGTGACCTTCCGGACGAACTGGACCACGCAGGTTGCTTTTCTTGCGCGATGTCTCCCGGTGCACGGGGAGGCTCCCCACGGCTTGGGCACAGGGCGTGTGACGGCCGCTGTCCTGCGGGCGTGGTGGTGTCTCCATCCTCTCCTGACAGCCCTCCGCCTGCAGTGGGCGCCCCTGCCCTCCAGCGGGGGACTCGGGTCGGGGACTTGGAGGGGAGGGTGGGGACCGGGGTCTCGCTGCTCTCCGCCCCCGAGCCCCCTCCTTCCCTGTGGGGAGCAGAGTGTTCCTCACCATGTGTAACTCACACCTCTCTTGATAAACTTGAAAATCTCAAGTTTACTATCCTTTGAGATTTTGACACGTCCTAAATTGTGACTCTGAACAAGTCAAAGCTCCGGTCACTTTCTCTTCCGAATCTTACAAGGACTGTATGTATTTTGGCTGTAAATTTTCAGATACTGACACTTGTTACAGGGTGGGGGGGGGTTCTTGTCCCCACCCCAGGTGCCCAGGGTCCCCTCCGGCCTCCAGCGCCTCGGCCGCCTGTGCACCTGCCGGCCTTGGTCTGCTCGCGTCTCTCTCCCCCGCGGTTTCGGAGGCTTTCTGCCTCCACCGCGACGGGCGCCGCTGCTGTGCGCGCCACCCCCTGCCGCCCGCACCGTTCTCCGGAGGAGGTGCTCTGCGTGGGGCACGCCTGGAGATGGGATCGCGATGTGATGCTCGACCACGCAGAGACCCGGTCGTGCCCCCTTCCTGACTGTTCCGTTCGGGGCATTCGTCATTCATTCACGAGTTTACAGGACTGCATCCAGCCCCGCCGTGTGACTAATTTTACAGGGAGCTGTGAGATCTGAAGAAATAAAATAGAAGGTTCTGCCTCAGGTAGAGGTGTGTCACTCACGGAGCGTGGCTGGCGTGCTTCCCGGGAGGGTGACCGAACCGCTGGCCCAGCCCCAGGCTCCCGCGAGTGCCTGCAGGTGCCCGGCCGCGGTGGCGCGCGGGGACGCTCGGCATTGGCGGGAAGTGCCCGTTCGCGCTCTGCCGTGTGAGTGGGTTTCGTAGAGGTGTTACGTCGGTCTTCTCCCTAAAGTGGACATACGTGTGCTTATGTGTATGTATGTTTTAGACGCGATACTGGAGCCGCAGTGAGCTGAAGTGACTTCCAGGTAACAGGGAAGAGTCCTTGCACGCGAACCCAATGGGAGAAAACGTGACTTCTCTGCCCTCCCAGGTCCCTCCCAGAGCCGAGGCCCCCGTTAGCAGCGTCAGCAACAGCTTGGAGGACGCACTGCGCACGTCAGCACATTCCACGGAGGAGGCGCTGCCCAAGAGGACGATGGGGAAACACTCCAAAGGTGAGTCTGTCCCTGGAGGGGCCCCGGGGGAGGGGGGCACTGCGGTGCGCACGGCAGGCGGCAGGCCGTCGGGATGGCGTCTGGCCACTTTCCCGTCTCGCGTCAACATCTCCATTAACGTGCATTGTCTTTCAAATTCTGTAAGTAACATATATGTCCTGGCTGTAAAAATCTCAAATATCAATGTTTACTAAGGGGAAAAATGAAAGTTGCTGCAGGCTCCTCCCTGCCCCCACACCAGAACGAGTCCTAAGTCGGAGACAGCACCGCCCTATAGAACTTTCTACAGAGAACACGCACCCTCCTCTGTCGGCACTCTCTCAGTGGCCGCTGGCCACATGTGCTTTTTGAGCACTTGAAATGTGTCTCATGCAACTGAGGACCTGAAAGTTTATTTACTATTATTATTTTTAATGTTTACTCATTTTTGAGAGCTAGAGACAGAGAAAGACAGACAGACAGACAGACACGGACTATAAGCGGAGGAGGGGCAGAGACGGAGACAGAGTCTGAAGCCGTTCCAGGCTCTGAGCTCCGAGCCGTCTGCACAGAGCCCGCCGCGGGGCTCCACCCACGATCTGCAAGATCAGGAGACACTGACTGAACTGACCCCCAGGCGTCCCCTGAAGGTTTGGCCTTGGTTCATTTCCATTGCAGCCCCGCCGGCTCAGTGGGGCGGCCCGCAGGGGAGAGAGGGCCCGGCTCCGACGAAGCCGAGCCTCCTGGGTCCTGCAGCAGCGGGTCCGTCACTGGGGCGCTCGCTCTTCCTCGGGTGGGGAGGGGGCTTCCCAGGAGGCGAGTGAACGTGGGGTGTCAGGCTGGGGGGAGTCGCAGGGCCACCCACCGCTTCCTCACTGCCCCCGTTCCCCTCTTGTTTGCGTCTCAGGCACAGTGGCCTCACAGATGTCTAATCTTTTTTTTTTTCTAATGTTTATTTATTTCGAGAAGGGGGGAGGGGCAGAGAGACGGGGAGACAGTCCCAAGCACAGACCTCTTGTGGAACTCAAACCCATGAATCAGGAGATCACGACCAGAGCCAAAGTCACAAGTTGGACATTCACCCAACTGAGCTCCCCAGGTGCCCAGTAAATACTTTGTTTTTAAAATAAAGCCCCCAGAGGTGCCTGGATGGCTCAGTTGGTTGACTGTGCGACTTCACCTCTGGTCATGGGCTAATGGTTCTTGGGTTCAAGCCCCGCATCGAGCCTGCTTAGAATTCTCTGTCTCACTTTCTCCCCCTGCCACTCCCCTGCTCATGTGTTCTCTCTCAAAATAAATAAACATTAAAAAAATTTTTTTAACAAAAAAAGCCCCGTTCTGACAAAATCACAAGAGCCACCCATCCCTGACTTAGGTGGCGTGCTGGAAACAGCCACATCCTAACTGCTCTGGCCTGTAGGTGTGTGTAGACAAGGCTCGGCGTTAAAATAGCACGCCCTCAGAGCCACCTGGGAGCGCAGTCCGCCGCGGGACGGGGCCTGGCCTCCGGGATCGGTGGTTGTCACTCGGTCGGAGGACTGCCCCCCTGGAACTGCTCTTGTCCTTTTTCCTTCTACGTGTCGTCCTGGGAGAAGTCCTTTCCGAGGACGTGGAGTTTCCTTTGTCCCTGACTGTCCGGCACGGCCCTGGGCCCTGCCCCCTCCCCGTGCAGGGGGCTGCCTCTTCTTTCCCAGAGTGCTTTTTCCTCGAGGCGTAACTGTCAAGACCCCTCATTCCTGCTTCTTAAATACAATTGGAAGACGGTGCTCTCTGGCTTCGCCTCCGTGCTCTGCGGTGCCGGGCTCATTGGCCGTCCGCTGCGCTCTCCGCGCGGGTCCTCGGCGGCACCTCCCTTCTACCTGGGAATTGGAGGCAGTCACACTTCCTGAGACGCTCCGTCGGGCCTGGGCGCTGCTCCTGGCAAAGCCCGACGTCAGTGTGTTCTCACTGTAGGTTTTCTCGCTGTGCTTTTCTGCAGTCTACTTGGGTTTCGATTTTTCTCTACCTCCTTGGAAGTCCTTAGCAATAAAAGAGGTCAGACTTTTACGTTTGACTCATCTGAAAGTTCAGAGGGCAGCCGGAAACGGCCTGGTCTCGTCAGATGGTGTCCAGGGTGATGGTCTGCAGGGTGTGTGTCCCCTTTCCCTGTGCCCCGGATCGTGAAGACAGCGAGTGCGGGGGTCAGGAGACGGGACGGCAGCTCGCGCATCTGGCTTCAGCAGCGGGTCACGGGCCACGTGTTCCCAGTGGGGCCTTGAACTGCTGGGGCCCCCAGGCAGCACTGCCGGGCGCACTCGGGAGGGCTCGGCGTCCCCCCCGAGCCCGCACGTCGCGGCTCGTCCTTCCCGAGACTTCGGGAGACAGTTGTGAAGTACGAGGTGAGGTAGGAATTAGGTTTCATGAAACTCTCAGTGAAAGAAGGCCTGCAACTCGCTTCTCTCGGTTGGAATAATTATTTTTGAAAATCATCCTTGTCTGAGGCTGAACGTCACAGTAACCTTAATTACACCGCAGGCCATTTACCCTGCATTTTTAACCATGGGGATTCCAGAGGACTTCCGTCTGTGTAGCATGTCTGTCCAGGTATTTATCATACCATCCGTTAAAACTGGAATTTTTTTTTTAACTTAAATAAATGTGCTGTGCGCCCCCGAGGTGTCTGTGTTTGTCGCGCGGCCGCCTTAGGACGGAGGCGGACGGGAAGCGTGAGCCCCAGAAAGTCTCACGGTTTTGGTGACGCAAAGCCCGCTGCAGATGCAGAGAACCCGCGCAGCAGCTCTGATCAGCGGCGTGATCGTGAAACGCGAATGCTAACCCACCAGAAGTAGTTTTCTGTCTTCAGGCTGCGCTGGGGACGCAAGGTGCTTCTGGAGTTGAGGCGTTCTGATCATTTTAGTTTCTCTGTTGGCTCTTTTCAACATTTTATTAAGACTTTGAAACTTCCAGCCAAGTCGAGAGTTTTACAGTGAATACCTCCTATCCGGATTCTACGATTCCGTTGCACCTGCCGCTTCCCCGAGTGCCTCTCCCCCCCGCCCACGGGGACGGTGCCTTGCTTAGGACAGGGCGCTCCTGGTGCGTGTCGCAGGGAGTTGTTCTTTTGACTTTTCTGCGGCGCTTTTGTGTCTTGTTGTTGTTTTTGGAAAGCTGGCCGCTGGCAGGCTTCCTCAGCCGAGGACTCTCACTTGAGCCACACGCGGAGCAGAGTCACCTGAGAGCCTGTTTCTCATCCCCTAAAGAGTGTGTGACTCGGAGACACAGGAGTCCAGCTGATCCACCCCAGTGGCCTAAGCAGGCAGGGCTCAGCTGTCCGAGTCCCCATCGCAGAAGCTACTGGGATGACAGCGGACATCTTTGCCTTTCCAGCCCTGTCCTTGAATTAGTATCGCCCCACCACACGGGGGGCGCGGGGCGGTGTGTGCGGGGCGCGGGGCGGTGTGCCAACGCCGCTCGAGCCGGCCTCCATCGCTTGTTCCCAGCGCAGGGGGCCATTAGTCTCTCGCTGCCCTGCTGACGGCTGGGAGGCGGCCTTGGTGTTCACGCCTTGGGAGTCGGACGTGCTGTGAGTGAGACGTGGTCCACGACGGCCCGCTGCACGCCCGCAGGAGGAGCAGGTGACCCGCTGCGACCCTCCAGCGCCCCCTCTCTGGAGCTGTGCTCGAGAGAGGTCACGACAGGTCAGCTCTTCTCTCCGCTGGGTCCGTGACCCCCCAGCTCTGTCTCCTGTGGTTTCTTTGTTTTAAAGTGGACCGTCTTGCACACACAGCGTTGGTAACACGCGTCCCACGTCTCCTCTTGCGTCTGCTGGTGTCCTTTCGAATCCCTCCCACACCCACCCCTGGAAGGCCGGCGCTGCCCGGGCTGCTCTGGCGCCCGCTCATGCCCGCTCTCAGCCTCTTCTGTTGATCAGCTGATGGCTTTCAGATCTGAGGGTTCAGCTGATGGCCCTTCCCCAGGACCCCAGATCCCCGTGCATATTTCCCCCGAGGTGGCCTGCTGGTGCCTCTCCCCACGTGCCCAGGACGGACCTGTCACTTCCACTGCCGCCCGAGATGAGTTTCTGGCACGCGTGATTGGTGGTGACCTTCAGGTGTCCCTGTGCCACACGAGGGGCTCAGCCTCGCAGCCCCTGCAGGCGTGGCCCTGGGAGCCATCACGGAGTTGTCTTCCTGTCACTGTGGCACCGTCCCCTCTGCCGCCTGTGGTTGTCCTGCCCAGTCCATCCCCCAGCAGGGACCCGCCCTGCAGCTGGACCACGGTGCCGCTGCTTAGGAAGCATGCGCGGCGTGCACGGCTGTCACAGCGCTGGCCTCCAGGTGCTGTCCTCAGAGCGTGCGCGCCTCGCTGACGTCACCGCCCGTCAAGTGGGAACCACTGTGCCTTTTGTTCAGGGATCGAGGATCCGGCCAGGGTCCAGGAGCCGGGAAGAGTCACGTTTCAGACCCAGCCCTCGTGGCTCACCCGACCTGCCTGCAGGAGGCCTGCGTTGGGGCTCCTGGGCTGGCCTCGTCTGCGCCTGCGTGACCTTTCCTCGTGTCCCCGCTCTGGCCTCGCCCCTCCTCTGAGTTCCTGGCTCCAGTCGTGAGCAAACCTGTGCAGGCCCCGTGTGCTCTTCTGCCCGGACCACGACCACCCTGCCCCTCTGCCCAGATGGCCCTTCCCTTTGTACCCCAGTGCGGGCGTCACTGCCGGGAGCTCTGGGATTTTACGTCCCTTATGGTTAGTGCGATTCTCCTTAACATATAAACACGTGAAACTCCTCGGGCCTCAGGTCAAGTGCCAGCCTCTCACCATTCAGATGGGATATGTGTGTGTTCGTTTCCTATTTTTGCTACTCGAGAAATCTCTTTTGTCGGCTTCATGTTTTCTAGATCATGCTGTGCATCACTCTGGTTTCTGTTTTTGGAGAACTAACACATTTACTGCGAGGCGGCTAAGATGATAAAGGAAAAAAACAAAGAAAAACAAATTATGTAGTTTTTAACTCTACCACGACACGCCCTAGAAACGATGTCAGAAAGAAGGCTCGGTTTAATCCACGTAGTAGTGAATGCTGAGATTGTAACAACAGCCGGAGGGTTGCTTCTAGAAACGATCCCCGTTGACACAGACAGCCAGACGGAAGGGAGGTACTGAGGCTTTGAAGAATACAGGTTTTCAACTTTCAAATGAAAAACGAATTTTCTGTGATAAAAATTTCAGCGGGATGCATCTTAAATGTTACTCGGGTTCCGTTTTCTTGAAGGAGGAAGACCGGGAGCCCCGGCCTGGACTCCAGCGAAGGGGAGGTTCGTGGGGGGGGGGTGGCTTTCCATCTTCTCCCGCAAATGATCCCTAACGGTGGTTGCTCGTAGCATAGTTTTGCTAAGTTTTGAAGGGCTTCCCGTGCGAGGCACGTAGAAATTAAACTGTTTGGGGCACCTGGGCGGCTCAGGCAGTTGAGCCTCCGACTTCAGCTCGGGTCATGATCTCACCGTTCATGAGTTTGAGCTCCGCATCGGACTGTCTGCTTTCAGTGCAGTCTGCTTTGGAGCCTCTGTCCCCCCTCGCTGCCCCTCCCCCACTCGTTCTCTTTCTCTAGGAAATAAACATTTAAAAAAGAAATGAGAGAAATTAAACTGTTTGACCAAAGATACATTGAAATCAAGTAAAAGATCTATGGCAGAAAAGTACCGACTACCCACTTTTTTCCAGGAAAGTTCAGGGTAGGAAGGGGAAAAGTTTGAAAAGGGTGACTCATCCCTGGAATGTACTGAAGCTCTTATCTGTGGTCGTCTGATGTGTAAGGAGGGACAGCGCCCGCTCGCAAGGCCCTCGACGATGCTGGCAGCACAGGCGGCCCTGCCAGTGCGCCGCCGTGACCGGGAGCCCCCAGGGCGGTCCTCACGACCCTGCGCTCCTGCTCGCGGCTTGCTGGCTGCCGGCCGCGGGGCCTGTGGGCCGGGCCCAGTCCTAGACTGTGACATTCTGCCGGCCCCGCCCTCGTTCTGCCGCCCAGTCCCGCTTCAGGACACCGAGCCGGAGCCGCAGCCGCAGCCTGGGTGGCCAGGGCGGTGCCTGTGTTCTCGCCCCCACACACGCCTTCCCGCCCTTTCTAGCATCATCAGTGCACCGGTTTTCAAAATCGGGCGGGGACCCAGTTATAAAGTGGTAGTCCGCGCAGGTGGGTGTTTGTCCAAGGCCGCGTGGTCCCACCCGCGGGGCTGGAGGACTCCTCCTGTGCGTCTTGAAGGAGGAAAGAAGCAAAGTTAGAACAAACAGAATTTCTGGAGGACGCACACGCCCTGTGCTTTCTTAGCTCAGTGTGAGCAGCAGGCTGGTCTAGACTCGGGTGCCCTTGCCTGGCCCCGGGGGTCCTCCGCGGGCGCGCCCGTGTGCCGTCCGGACCGCAGTCCGTGTCTCCACAGCCCCGCCTGCCCGCTCCACCCCCCCAGGTGCCCCCACGGCCTCAGCCTTCCAGTCTCGGCGTCTCTGTGGGCAGTGCGGGCCCGCCCCGTCCTGGCGGGCTGACCTCTGGCCCCCGAGACTGAGCCGCACTGGCCTGCGCTCTTCAGAAGGTCGTGAGACTTCCCGGCTGCCTGGGAGATGGCCGTCTGCGGACCGACCGGGCAGGCGCGAGCGACAGGGGTCACTTTCGCGGTCGGGAAGCGGCTCATGACCAGGTGTTTGTGTGTATGTGGGAGTAAGATCATGAAACTAAAATCGTGGAACTGCAGTGTGGAGATTTAGGAAAACTCCTCTTCAGCCCACCGCCAGGCACAGCGATCCCTGTTGGGTTCGGTAATTTAGTTTCACTGGTTTACACTCCGAGTAGCTGACGCCACGGCAACGTGCGGGCTGTAAGTTGTTAGTTCGTGTCACGAGCGTATTTTCATGGCTTCATGTTTGTGATCGTGGTCGTCCGACCTGAGCTCCGAAATGGAGAACATGGTTAACCGTCTTTGAAGCCCGATTAAACGTCCCCCTCCCCTGCCCCGCATCAGCCACCTTGGCCCCCACGCCCGCCGCAGGGCCCCGAGTGACCGCAGGTGCCTTCTCAGGGAGAGTGCCACCTCGGGCGGGTTCCTGGCACAGAGCGCGGCTGCCCACAGGTGGGGTGGTGGCGCCGGCCGGGGCGCTCGCTCCCGCCTCCCTGCCTGCAGCCCTGGCGTTCCAGAAGCCTCTGCTGTTTGCAAACAGCTCAATAACGTTCATCTGCTTTTCACGTTGTCCTGTCCAGATATGAGTCACTTCCGCTTTCAGGCCAGACGGAGTTTTCTCTTTTTCCTTTCTTGCATGAAATCCTAACGTTGAATCCTGGAACGTCCAGGAGCACGGTGCTGTCCCGGGCCAGGGAGGGTGCTGGCGCAGTTTTCTGTGTTCAGTGACCTCCTGTGTTTTCTTGTTTAAAAACGGGGAAGATGTGGGTAAGAGTGATGTCAGTGTGGGTAAGTTTTAAGAAATCCTGGGGAAAACATAAAAGCTGTCTGCCTGCCGACATTCTGGCTGAGGAACCAGACGGGGACTGCGTGCAATTTCACGGAGTGAAAACAGGGAGGTGTGTGACCTCAGAATAGGTTTTCTTTGTTTTGCCAGAAAGGAAATAAACGAGCTTTTTTTTTTTTTTAGAATAGTTCCTTACTGTAAGGTGCTATTTTAAGCTTAAAATACTCCAGACGGAATGGGTTCTAGTATCTCCCAAGGTGCATGTTGACCCCAGTACAGCGTTACAAAGTGAGGGAGGCCTGGGAGAGAACACTCTAGCAAGTAAAAGGCGGTCCCCGACACAGCCCGTAGCCTCGGAGTGCAGGGACCCGCCTGGCCCGCTCGGTGCCCCGCCTCCAGAGCAGGAGCCCGACCGCACAGGTCGGTGAATGAACGCTTGGTGGTTTCGGACCAAGAACGGCGCGTGTTTTCTGCTCAGGTCCAGAGAGTGAGTGTTTTTGGCTTGGGGAAACCTAGCGTTTCTGGCGCAGCCTGCGGGCTCCGCTGTCGGGCCGGGAAGCAGCCTCGGACGGTATGTAAACAAACGGCCCAGTCCCAGCAAAGCCATTTCCACGGGCCCAGGGCAGCCTGGAGCCGGCCCTGCTCAGAGCAGCACTGCCCGTTGGAAGGCTCACGGTGACCCGTGGTCCTGCCTGTGCTGCCCAGGGCGGTGGCCGCTGGCCGCATCCGGCTCTTGGACACTTAGAATGTGATTAGTGTGACCAGAGAACTGGAGTTTTAATTTTATTCAGTTGTAATTAATACAAATGTGAGTGGTCACACGTGGTTAGTGGCGACAGCATTGGGCGTCACTGGGGTTAGAGCCCTCCCCAGAGCAGGTTGCTGCACAGAGCTGTTTGTTGTCCTCTGGGGGGTCTGTACACATTAGAGGAAGAAAGTTCTGTAGCCAGAAAACTGGGGAATTGTTAATAAGAACTGATTTATTCATTGCAGGACTGCTCAGAGCCTTTAATATGCTTATGTACACAGTTTCTCAGATTTTTCTCCTCCAAGCTTTTAAAAAAAACTTTTTTACTTATTTATTTTGAGAGAAAGAGAATGGCAGAGGGAGAGAGAGAGACAGAGAGAGAGAGAAAATCCCAAGCAGATTCCACACTCAGCGCCGAGCCTTAGGACTCAACGACTGTGAGATCATGACCTGAGTCGAAATCAAGAGTTGGACACTTAACTGAGCCACCCAGGCGTCCCTTCCTCCAAGCTCTTTGACTCTGAAGGTTTCTGGGCATCTTAGGGCACCGGGGCTCTTGGAGGAGACCTTAGAAAACTTCACTGTGGCCCGGACATTGGGCGTCCGCAAGACACGGAGCGGAAGCGTTTCAGAAGCTTATGCTGAGTGTTTTGCGTGGCGCAGTTCGGTTTTAAAGCTCTGTAGCGACCCCACAGCCCTGCCGCAGCGGGTGTAGGAAGAGGAAGCAGTGACGGGGGAGGGGAGAGCAGTCTGCACGTGTTGAAACTCTGTATCCGTCACGGTCCTGCCTGGCTGGCCACCCGGGTGGGTGACTAGAGTGCGTGTCTGCGAGAACATCCAGCCTGGAGGAAGCAGTTTTCGGAGCTGCTTCAGAAACAGTCCTGTTTGAATCGGAAATAGGACTTACGGACCTGAATGTGGTTTGGGAGTCTGGAAACCGCATCACGTTTGGAAATGCTGTTTCGTCATCGACGCATATTTGTGCTCAGATATTTGCATTTTACACACTTAATCTGCATCTTCAAAGTGCGGAGAACCTGCCTGAACCATTTCAGTTACGAGGAGGAGGAGGCGCCCCTGGAAGTGGCAGGGAGGGCGGGACCCATGTCCGCAGGAGGCCCTCGCGATGCTTCTGGCTCCCCTTTGCCTCCACCCCCCTCCCCCCAACTGTGCAGCTGCGGCCGCCCTGGTCGTCAGGCGGGGCTCCTTCGCCACCTCTTCTGTGACCGGTGCCTGGGACCCCTCCGGCCCGGCCCCGTCCCAGAAGGACGACCCCGGGGCTGTTGACGGGAAGGCCCAGACGGGACTCCCTGGGCACTGGTGTCTGAGACCATCACAGCTGAAAATGAGGCGCGTTAATTTTTCAGAAATCAGAACGGACCGGATCTGGTCTGTAGTCGGAACCGGAGGCCATGCTCTCCCGCATCCGAATCCACTTCCCTTCTCTCTGCAGTTACTGCCCGCTTCCTTTTCTGTGATGTGATTTCTTTGCCTGTTTTTTTCTGTTTCTGCTTTTAAATTCGCCCCTGCTCCCGCATGTGACCGCTCCCGGCCCCTCCTCGGCCCCTCCTCCCAGGCGGACACGCCGCAGAGGGGGCGGGCTGTGCCGGCCTCGGCAGCCGCAGTTTGGGAATTACTGAAATATCAAGTGCTAACTAATATGTACTTCCAAGTGTTATTTCATTTTTATAATTTTGTTTGTTGTTGTTGTTGTTGTTTTTTGCTTTTACAGTGAGTGTTGAAAAGATAGACCTGAAGGGATTGTCACACACAAAAAATGAAAGGAATGTTGACTGTTCCTTTGAGGTAAGATGCCAAGCTCCCCCCCTTTCTCCTCTGAGGGGTAGGGTGAGAACCTTCGCCGTGCGCAGATGCTTTACTTATCTGAATGGAGGACGGGCCTTCCTGCCAAGCCCCGTGCCGGGGCTGTGGGAGGCTGGGAGCCGGGCGCGGGCTGCGGGCGGGCATCTCCAGCCTGTGGGGCCCCCCTCCCCCTGGGCAGCCCGTGTGCTGAGCGTCGTCCAGACTGACGTGCTCAGCTGCTGCTGGGTGCTCGCCAGAGTTAGCGGAAGCAGAACTCCGTGTGAAAATTGAGACACGCTGTGTATCTGGATTGGAGGTGCGTGGTAATGGTGGTTCGGCGGCAGTGGTGGTGTGCCAGGAGCCAAGCCCCGGGGGGGTCCCCCAGCTGACTGCTTTGCTACCTCTGAGGTCTGGCCCTGAGCCTCATGGTCCAGGGTGGCAGCCAGGGCTCCCGTCCTCACATTGTCATTCCAGGTAGCAAGAAGAGGAGGGGAAAGTATATTGTTCTCTTCCTTTTAAGGAATATTCCTAAAGCAGCCACAGATTCTTGCGTTTGTCTTTTGTTGGCCAAAACTTAGTTTCTTGGTCCCACGTAGCTGCAGACGCGGCTGGGACATGTATTGTGGTGGTCGTGTCCCCACGGTTCTGTTTCTTGCCCGCCATGTTGTGTGAGGTCCTCCTCTGACCATGTGCCTAGAATCCTGATGGACAAGGAAAACCTGCTTCCTCCTCCTTCACGGCGGAGGGGGGGGGGTTCTCAGGCATCAGAGCTTCTGGTTAATAGCCAGGATGCAAGCTGTGTGCGGTTCAGTAAGTTTTCAAAGAGCATGGCTGCACTGAAATACTTGAAACACTTTGACCACCAAAAGACGAAAATTTTCAGTGGATTTGGGAGCTACTCTGTGCTGTGGGAATCCGTCCGGCTCTCCGCGAGTCTTTGAATGTACAGGAAAGACTTGACCAAGGTTTGGCGGTTGTCAGAACTTGGGACCAGCACCCACATCTCAGCAACCGGAGAGCCTTAGAACCCCGAATTTTAAAAAAATTTTTCTTAACATTTATTTATTTAAATGTTTTACTTATTTTTGAGAGAGAGAGACAGCATGAGCAGGGAGGGGCAGAGAGGGAGACGCAGAATCCACAGCAGGCTCCAGGCTCCAGGCTGTCAGCACAGAGCCCGACGCGGGGCTCGAACCCACGAACCGTGAGATCATGACCTGAGCCGAAGCCGGACGCCTAACAACTGAGCCACCCAGGCGCCCCAAGAACCCTGAAATCTTTAAAGCCTCAAAGGGGTGGGAGCTTTGCACGTCCCTGGGACCCTGCGCGCATTTCCTATCTGCTGTACTCTGTGCCTCTGGGCCGGCTCTCCCCTAGGAGTCGCCTGCCTCCCTGGGGTGGAGCCATTGTGGGGTGGGGGCCCCACTCGGCCCACCTCGTGCCAGGCTTTGATCCGCCCCTGGCCTCCCGCCCACGGCCTGGGCTTGTGTGACTGTCCAACACCCTGCCCGCAGCTTCTCTCCAGAGACACGAGCTTTGGCGAAGTACACACGTGGCCTCCTGTGGCCCCTTGGAGGAGGGGTTCTGGTCAGGGGTAGGGAGGCAGCGGGCTGGCCAGGATGGGGACGCGGCGCCCTGAGTCCCCTGCAGGTGAGCTGCACAACTCCGAGAGGAGCCTGGAGCCCCAGCCTCGTGGCACAAGACCCGGGAGTGCTGCCGGTGTGGACGCCGCCCCGCAGGGGGAGGTGTGTCGGTGAAGACGCGTCTGCCCTGATGGGTGGACTGAAGCGGCAGCACGCGATGCGGAAGCCTCGGCGTCGGAAGAGCTCGCTCGCCTGGCGTGGGAGCTGGTAAAAGTGGCCTTGTGTTTCGGAAGGTGACAGTCCTCGACTCACGCAGAAGTCCAAACAGGTTTTCCTGGCATCCTGAAGGACCTCACGGCCCAAACTGTGTGTGTTGATGGTAATGCGAGGCACAAGGGAAGGACGCGGTCCCTGTGAGAACCAGTGTTTACAGAACACTCTGCCTTGTGCGGCTTCAGCCGCGTTCTCGCTTCGTGCGGGCGCGGAGGTGCGGCTTGCCCGTGTGTCGTCTGCAGTGACCCCCCGCAAATATAAGCCGCCGTGGGTTTTTCTGCTTTAGAAATCGACAGGCCGGTCCTCAAATGCTTCTGGAAAGAGCAGTAGAGGAGTCCAGGCAATTTCGAAGAGACAGTTGGAAGCCACACACCCCTGACTTCAGGATCGGCCACTAGACCCCAGGGGCGCTGGAGTGCGGGGCGCCAGGGGTGTGGGGCACCGGTCTGTGGCTGGGGCAGGGGGTCCTCGGTTAGACTCGCAGGTGAACAGCCGATTGGCAGGCAGGCAGTTCACTGAAGAAAGGATGGTCCGTCCGTCTGTCCTCCTCTTAATGTTTATTTTTGAGAGAGAATACAAGAGGGGGAGGGGCAGAGAGAAGAGCTACAGAATCCGAAGCAGCTCCAGGCTCTGAGCTGTCAGAACAGAGCCCGACTCGGGGTTCATACTCATGAATTGTGAGATCATGACCTGAGCGAAAGTCGGACGCTGAACAGACTGAGCCCCCCAGGCGCCCCAAGGATGGTCTTTTCAACAAATGCTTCTGGGGAAGGTGTCTGTATGCGAAAAGGAACCTTGACCAAACCTCGTGCCTTCTACACAAGACGACCTCAGAACTGGTCACAGTCCTGAAGGCACAGCCTAAAACTACGAGACTGTGGCGAGGCGGATTTCTTCACTACCGCACCAAGAGCGCAATCCATAAAAGACAATACAAATACATTGGACTTGTTCATGGTGTTGAACTTGGTCCTGGAGAGGCACGTGAGGAGGTGCAAAGACAGGCCACACGCCAGGGGAAGGCGGTTGCAAGTTACATATCTGATAGCGTTTTCATTCACAGTTGTAAAGAACTCTCCAGACGCAGTGATAAGAAAACAACCCAATGAAAAATAAGCCAACGACGTGAACGGACGCCTGAGCAGAGAAGGTGTTCGGAGGGCGAATGGCCCACGTGAGCACGTGCTCGGTCTCCCTGCTCATCAGGAGAAGGTCGGCCGGGGCTGCGGTGAGGGCTCCGTGTGCCCACACGGAGGCCGCCGCCGCCGGGGGCTGTCCCCGCACGGCCAGGGCGCGCGCACAGGGCTACAGCCTCTTTGCAAGGCCGTCTGGCAGTTTCTACAAAGTTAAACATTTCCCTAAAGTCCAACCCCTCAGTCCTACTCCGAAGTGTTGATCCACAGGAAGTGAAAGCATTTGTTCCCACAGAGATTTGTGTGAGAATGTTCTCCACAGCTTTATGCGTACCTGTTGGGGTACCCGTCCACAGGACGGCGCAGGCCCACCCAGAGTGGGAAGGACTGAGCTGTTGTTACACCGGGAGTGTGGGGAACACGCAAATAATGACACCGTAGGAGACAAACCAGAGCGCTGGCCAGAAAAGGGTGTGTTCCGTCCGAGCCCACTTGCCGAAGGCTTAGGAGGAGGGCACACTCGCTGCGGGGCCGGAAGAGCGGCCTCCAGGGAGAGGAGGAGGGAGCGTGTGCAGGGGAAGGGTGTGTTCAAGCACCGACGGGAGCGGCGGATTCCTGGGAGTAGACATGTGCCCAGACCACGCGTTACACCAGGGAGATGGTTCAGCTCCTCGTCCGTTATAACGCGATGAAGCTTTAAAAAAAAATGTTACCTGAGGACTAAGCCTTTCCTTTTGGCCACAGAACCTTAACTAAAGAAGATGAAATTGTCCGTTAAGTGTGGCGTCTCTTGTATGGAAAGAAACAGCCCCTGTTCTGGGACCAGAGCAGGGAAACACCTCCAGGAGCGCCTTCCGCGCTCGCCGGTGGGGCACGGGGGAGCCTCTCCCCTGCCGGCCTTCCTGGGTCCGGGAGGCGTCCGCAGCCTCTGCCCGCCGTCTTGCCGGTCCTGTTTAGCTCCAGCTTTAATTTTACGTGGCCCTGTTTTCCAGGAGACAAATGAAAGGTTTCTTTTATGGAAAGCCTACGTAGCCGGCTTGAGATGCTGTCAGTATGTAAAAATGTACTACAAATGGGAGTTTGCGTTTCCTGTTCTCTTCCATGGACTTGGTTGTGTTTTTGCTGAAGTTGTAATTGCTGGTTACTGGCTCCTGAGGAGAGCAGATCAGTAGGCAGGAAGCAAGCGACCGGAAATACAAAGTTAGTATGTAACCACATACGTGGGAAATGTCTGCATTTACCAGCTTTCCTGATCTCACGTTGAGACACTGGAATAACTGAAGCTTTTTTTTTTTTTTTAATAAAAAGATTTTCTTGTTAGACATGAAGGATCGGGGGGCGGGGGGAGACAAAAAGGTGACCCAACCCCTTGAAACACATTAGACCATAGAATTTTACTGACTTAAGAACTATGGAGCAACGTTAATGGAAAAAACCCACTCTTTTTGTGCCATTGTTTCTTAAGAACCCAAGCACTGCATTTATTTTAGTGCTAGATCTTTTCTTTGGAAGTTTCAGTTTTTCATTTCAAAATCATCTTGACTTCTCTAAGTATCTCACTGTTAGCAAAGATGAGTTTTGACGACTGTTTTTTTTTAAATTTTTTAATGTTTTATTTATTTTTGAGACAGAGAGAGACATAGCATGAGCCAGGAGGGGCAGAGAGAGAGACACACACACAGAATCGGAAGCAGCTCCAGGCTCCGAGCTGTCAGCACAGAGCCCGACGTGGGGCTCAGACCCACAAACATGAGATCATGACCTGAGCTGAAGCCGGACGCTCAACCGACTGAGCCCCCAGGCGCCCTTGACAACTGTTTTTAATGGCGTCTCTGTTTTCCTCAGCTCTCTGTGCAGAGTTGAGGGAGCCCAGCGATGCTGCATCTGATGCCAGGAAGAGCAGGCGACAGTCTGTCTGGATCGCACCTCAGTGGCTGTATGGTCTCAGGGTGACTGCGCGAGGGGGGTTGATCCTGGAGGGCTTTCCCTGGGGTTGTCTCTGTTCGTGTGCTCATTGCGGTTTCGCTTCGGGACAAGTGCCTAGAAGGGGCTTCACCCTAGAAGCCCCCCGTTGTCTGAAGCCGCCCCACCACACTCAGTCCCAGCACCCCCTGCTTCCATCTCCGAGCTGCGGCTCTGCTTCCGCGTGGACCTGGGGCCCTTGGTGGGTGCGCAGCCCTCCCCTGTCACCACCGCCGGGGCCTCCCTCCCTGCAGGCGCCATCCCCTGTTCTCGGGTCTTATGTCATCCTGGGTCTGGTGGCTTCTTAAGCTGCACCGGAGTTACGGCTTCGGGGGTGTTCCCTGCGTGTGGAAGTTTCTGTGCTCCTGGCATGGGACTGAGGACACAGGTGGCGGCTGGGCGTCACTCTCCCTTAGGAAATGGGAGCACCCCCGTCTCCCTGGCGCTTTCCAGGGTCTCCTCGGTCCTGGGTGTCTGCCCACTCCTCACACGTGCTTGACTGTCGGTCTGTCCTCATCATCATGCTGGGACTCCGTGACCTTTCAGCCTGAAACTCACATCCATAATTTGGGGGCCTCGTCCTGAAGCCTCCCTCTTGATCTCCTCAGCTCTGCTTTTCTGTCTTTTCTTGCTTTGGAACTCCTGCTGTCTGCACTTTGGATCTCAAGACTGGTTCTTGGTTTTATATTTTTCTCCGTTTTCTTCTCTTTGGTATTTCGATCCGCTTCACGGAAGATTGTGTCATCTCCCCCTCTTCAGCGGAAGTTTTCACTCCTGTGTCTGTTTTAAGGAACGCTTGTTCTCTGGCAGTTCTTTTTTCATAGCGTCCTGTTCTTGACTACGCTTCCTTCTTCAGGTCAGTGAGAGTATGAATGATGGTTTATAGCTTTTCAGAATCTTTTTCTTCTCTGCACGTGGTCTTTGTCTCTACCCGGCCGCCTCGCGCTCTGCGAGGCCCGGTGCTCATGGTCCAGGGCGGGGCTGCCTGCTCACAACAGGGCGTCGCGTGGGCCTCTGGCCGGGCTGCTGTGGGAGACCCCAGGGCGTCGGGGACGGAGCTGAGAAGTCGGGGGATGGAGACGGAATGTCACAGAGTCTAAGTATCTGTTCTGTGCATGTTTTGCTTTTTTGTGTACGCTTTGGGTCATTCCCTGGTCTGTCTTAGTGACTCTGAACAGGGACAGGAGGCAGGAAAATACTGTGCCATAATTCTTTGGCACCTTTCTGCCCTGGTGGCGCATAAGATAACGGGGTAGCTTACAGTTGGTGCCACTTTGGATTTTACGGGACCCGTGTCTGGCATGTGCGGCATGCCACGAGGCTGTTCCGTGTCCCTGCAGTGCCCTCTGGGGGTCTGTCCCCTCCTCTGGCGCAGAGCCTTGGGCCAGTGGGGAAGGCCGAGGGGGAGCGAGAAGCGAGCCGCGTCAGCTGCAGAGCCTGGCGGTGCCGAGGCCGGCCTGGAGGGGGACCCCGGCTTGCCCGCCTTGGGCTGAATGACCAGCTCCGCTGGGAGGTGAGCGGAAGCCGTGTCCGGAGCGCCTGCGTGCAGCACGTCACGGGTGGGGCAGCAGATCGTCTGGGTCCGCATATCGTGGTCTGTCCGTGCTGCGCTTGTCGCTTGGGCGTTGGAGTTTTGCGCTTTGTGGGGTCTAAGATGCGTTCACGTGACGTGAGCGTGAACAGAGGGAGGCAGACTCCCGACCGGAACCGGGCCTCCCTGGTCAGAGGGGCAGGAGGAGAAGCGCGGTCCTTCCCCGCGTATGGCGCTTCGAGAGATGCAGGACCTCAGTGGTGCTTTGGGCCCAGCGACGAGGACCAGGTTCCTGCCTCCAGTCGTAGATGGAGTCGCTGTTCCACTGGGAGCAGCTTGCTCCTGACGCGCGTCCAGTGTCGCCGGGAGAGCTGCTCGTCTCCCACCTCGGCGCGGGTCCGTCTGGGTGGCGAGGCGCCTGGCATGGCGCCGGGAGCTCTGGCGCCGGGGAGGAGCCCCTTGCTTCAGGTGGTTTGTGCCTCGGAGCTTGGTGAGACCGCCGCCTTCACACTTGTCCGGCAGCTGTGGGGACGGAGGAAAGGGGTCGTGGGGGCCGTCAGCAGCCACGGCGGGCTGCTGCTTAGAAGGCGCGGGCCGGAGGGGAGCAGAGGGGTCTTGCAAACGGCCCGCTCTGCGGACTCCGTCCCTGGGACTATAATGTGTTCTTTTTTGTCACTTTACTTCCTGACTTAAAAACGCCCAGTGGCGTCTTCTGGATCTGAGGGCAAAATTCCTGCTTTGTGGTCCAACCCTGCTTGTCGTGGCCCCGCCCGCCTCACCCCTCACACCCCTGTGCGCCTCCTCCTGTGCGGGATGTGCCAGTTCCCAGTTCAGGAGCCTGAGTGCTGCTCCTCCCCCACCCCGCTCCCCACTCACGTCTTCCCACCCCCACGTGTCCCCACTCAGCTCTCCCCACCCCTACCCACTTCTCCCACTCACATCCTCCTACCCCCCTCCTTATTGCCCAGTGCGCTGGGGTGGTCAGAAAAGACTAGAACAGCACTGGGAAAATGGGAGGCAGAAGACACAGCCCTCCCCCCAGGGTGCCTGCCATCCATCTGAGGAGACCGGCTTTGACCCTAAGACCCCACACTCCACACGTGTGGCAGGGAGGTGCAGGGTGGTCACTGATGGGCACAGCTGGCACCACAGAGCTTCTTCCAGAAAGCCCTCACTGGTGCCTTCCACCCAGCCCGCGGCTCACTGCTCTCCAAGTGCTGACTGGCCCCGGCCTGTTCTGCCAGGTCCCTGAGGGCAGGGGCCTGTCTCCTTCTGACCTAAGAGGAGGTCCGCTTGAGGATGGTGGGCGCCGGCCTACACGAGCCGTCATAACGGTCAGCAGCTGCATGCGAGTCGGTGGAGCCAGCCTCGGGTTCCGGGCCTTTGAGGGATTCGGTGGCATCTAGTGACGGCACACAGTAGGCGGTGAGGCCTTAAAGGACTTGAGTTATGTGAACTTTGCCCTCACGACTCCGGGACGTGTAGCCACCCCACTCACAAGGTCCGCAGCCCTCAGGGCCTGTCATGCTCGCTGCACCTGTGCCCGCGAAGACCCCCCCCAGACAGGTGTGTCGTGAGTGACGTACGTGGCGTCTGTTTTTAAGGTTTGTTTGTTTGTTTGTTTTCAAGGTCTTGTGGTCTGATTCTTCGGTAACATCAGTAACCAAATCTTCCTCTGAAGTGACTGAATTTATTTCAAAGGTAAGGTGCTGAAGGGCTCCTGACGACCCACAAGGCTCTCGGTGATGCTGCGGAGGGAGTTCAGCGGGCCGCGCCCTCTGCTGGCAGAGCAGGCTCGTTGGCGCATGGCCGCGACCGCCCGGTCCTTGGCGCCACGGTCGGACCGCCCTGCGGGGCGGGGCGCGGGAAGACGCGGGGCGCTGGGACCCGCGCGGGCGGCTCGGGGCTGTTTGTGGTCGCTCTGCAGCAGAGGCTCAAAGAGATGCCACCTGGCTCCACCTGGATCTGTTGGACATACTGGGTTTTCCCACTCATTTTCCAGTTGTTTCAACAGCTGCCCTCGGAACAGAAGGTTCCAGTACCAACTAAATGCCAGTTTACATACGTACGTACATAGGGATGTAAGTGCCTTTATGGTTAATATGTGTTCCAGGTTCACTGGCCCGGGTCGTAGTGGTGACCCGCTGTCTTTAGCCAAAGCAGTGCATCTTAATTAGTGTCCTTATTTCATGGAGTAATTAACGTATCTGAGGTGTCTCCAAAGTGAGTCTTACGTTTTCACTGTAAAGTCAAGGATATAACCCTGTAAAAGGAAGTCCAGCCGACGGGTCCTGTTTTAAAAGCTTGGACAAGTTGTTTGCTGCCGCCTGCCCTCCTGGCCCATGAGCCGTGCTTTCTGGGACCACTGCCCCTCCCCCGGAGGCACGCTTTCCGCTGTCAGACTGAGGACGCTGCGTCTCGTCTCCTGGGTGCCTGGCCTCTCAGCTGGGACGGGGCCATCCCTCCGGCCCGCGGTGACCCACTGGGTGTGCGCAGCGCCGCTGGTCAGCTGGGCTTCGGGCTCCCCGGCCTCCCTGGGGTATCTGGTTTATTGTCTTGTGTTAATTTCGGAGAATTCTCACCCCTGATCTCCTCACGTATTTCTTCTGCCCCACCCTCTCTCTTGCGCTGCTCATCAGCTGGACCGTGGACACTGCCCACAGCCCTTGGGGGCTCTTTTTGCTGTGTGTTTTGGTTGGATGATTTCTCTTCCCCAGTTTTCACGTTCCCTGGGCTTCTCCTCACCTCCGCCCAGGCTGCTGCTGAGCCTGGTTAGCGTGCTGAGTTCTTCATCTCTGAGACCGTGGTTTTCTGTTTCTCTGAGGTTTTTTTGTGTCTCCTAGCTTTTTCATTTGACATGTCTTCTACTCAAGTTTCCATCTCGCTGCTGTGATGATCTCCCGTTTGTTCATGCCTGTTGTCCGTGTTCTCACTAAATCCTTCAGTATGTTCATCAGAGTTATTTTGTAATCGTGTCTGGTAGTTCTAGCATCTGGGTTATCTCTGAGTCTGGCTCTGATGATTATCTTGGCAATAGTTTTCATTCCCTCTTGGGGTTTTTCCCCTGTATCTTGAAACTTTTGACTGAACAATAGACGTCGTTCTTAGAGAATGTGGAGACTGAGGGAAACTCTGGATCTGCCTGGGAATGGGCGTCCCGCTGCTCTCAGGCCCTGGGTGGGTCCTGGAACTGGTCCAGTCAGGAGTTGAGCTGCTTTGGCTTTTGTTGCTGCTGTGGTTGCCTTGTGTACCCTGCGGGCTTCCGGTCCCTCCAGTGGAGGGCGGCTGCACCTGGAGCCAGGGGAGGGGCCTGTGGCATCACCCTTGGCCCTCAGCTGTCCTCTGTGTCCATGGCCCGGAGGGGCTCTCCCTGCTCTGCTGACCCTCCACCCCCAGGGAGACTGCCCTCACTGGTTGCCAGGTGGCAGACCTGGGGGTGAGGCGTTCTCCATCCCGCTGGTCCAGCCTCAGTCCCGGGCGTGGCATCCCTGCCCCTGTCTTCCCCAGTGGCAGCTGACCTCCGCCTTGTCCTGGCACAGCCTCTCAGCCCAAGAGGACTTCTGCCCTTTCGTCAGGGCCGGAGGGGTGTGTGTGCACCGCCCTCCCCCGGGAGCAGGGAGTCTCTGCCCCTGGCCTCATGCCAAGAGGACCCCCTCCCCTTCTGCATCGGCAGGAAGGATTACTTCTGCCTCTCCCCAGGGCTTCAGGGCTTTTGTCTCGGAGTTAGAGAAGGATCCAGGGAGAGGCATTAGGGGTTCCAGCCAGGTCCCCGGGGCAGCCAGCGCCCGCCTCTGCCACCGGGGGGCTCTCTCCAGTCTCCCGGGGAAGCGAGCCCACGAAGGAGGGCAGCCTCCCTCGTGTCTGCGGCTCTTGGCCGGTTGACATCTGGG
Source organism: Mungos mungo (assembly GCA_004023785.1). Taxonomy (NCBI): domain Eukaryota; kingdom Metazoa; phylum Chordata; class Mammalia; order Carnivora; family Herpestidae; genus Mungos; species Mungos mungo. Next base: position 52,269 of record PISW01005881.1, on the reverse strand, counting down.
CCACACTCAGCCCGCAGGAAGTGTCCATCTTCTGACCTCTTCTGCCTGCTGGCATGGTGGCCATCTCTTCCTCGTGTTCTGTCATAGCCGAGATGGGTCACGTGTCTTGTCTGTCCTCGGAGGGCCAGGTCCCTCTTGAAATTCAGTTCACATGGTGACCTTGCAACTTCGTTCTCTGACGGGCTCACGGAAAGGAGATTGTGTAGCTTTTCCCGAAGCTGCGGTGGGAGCGTGGCAGACCCCAGAGAGCTGAGACCAGGGCGGGGTGTCGTGTCCCTCGGACGGCCGCACCTAGGACCGCCCAGTTCCCGGCTGCAGGCGTTCCCGTGCCCGGGGATCTTGACAGGCCTCTGATGCTTTGCCGTCTCTTTCAGTTACCTCAGCTGTACCCTGAAGAAAATCTGGAGAAATTCATTCCTTGCTTAGCTGGCCCAGATTCCTTTTACGTAGAGCGAAATCACATGGATCTGGAAGCGGACCTGAGGTAAAGGGCCCCTGCAGCTGTGGGCCAGGGCACCACCCCGTGGGCCGTGTGGCGTGGCTGGGGCTGGGCGTGGGCACCCCCGAGCCGCCTGGTCACCCCAGCAGCTCTTGAGGGGACATGCTGTGTTCAGCAGTCCGGGTCTCTGTTTTGCCTCCAGGGATTTCCGTCACTTAGGGAGAATTTGAAGGCATGATCTTGAGGACATGAGTAAGGAATTTCATAGCACATGGCACCGTCTAGTGTGGTTTGGACAGTCTGATGAAATGCGGTGCCACAGCGAAAGTTGGGGCTGTCGCGGGTCAACCCCGGGGCCTAGTGAAGTCCCAGACGCCAGTGTCCCCTGGCCGTCGAGCGTGCCGTGCTTTGGCCAGTGTGTGTAGGGGCAGGCCTGCTGCCTGGGTCCGGGGCCCGGCGACCCAGCCCCTGCGACGGAGGGGGCCCCGGGGGTTCGGTTGGAGTCCCAACTGAGCTTGAGCCGAGTTGAAGCAGGAAGCGTCTAGGCTGTGGTGCCTCGTCCACTTTTCTCTAACGAGAGCTTTCTTCATTGAAAGTTAGTCTGTCTCGCAGTGAGTTTTCGGGAATAACCACGCTTCTGCCATAAAACCACTTTGTTGAACTTTCAGGTATTTGACTTCATTACCTTCTCACGTATTGAAAAATGACCACGTTAAGAAATTTTTCAGCACTTCATCTCCCACCCAACAGCTTCAAAGTCCAAGTGAGTTTGTGAAATGTGATTAAATCCAAATAAAAACCTTTTTGTTGTGTGCAAACTTTATGACATTTACTCTAACTTACAGGTCCTGGCACCCCTTCCCTTTCTAAAGTGGGCACCGTGATGGGCACATCTGGAAGGTGAGACGCTCCGTGTGACCAGCACGTTTCAGGTCGGGGTGGTCACGTGTAAACCACTGTCTCCAGAGTGAAGGCCTGGCTGGACTCGGGCTGGACTAATGCGGCGAGAGGACCGGGCTAGAGGTGCTCTGGTTTATGGTTTCTCCACATAGAGAAGCAAGTGGTTCTCTGAGCTCTCAGAGCCGGAACCCCCGAGGGCCCTGAATCGCAAACGCCAGCCTCCAGGCCCCGCACGTTCTAGGAAACCAGACACAAGCAGACGGAGTGATTGTGGCCGCGAGGTGGCAGAGCCACTGCTCCAAGGGTCCTCTGCTAGCGTGAGGCCCGATGGTGACTGTCGCGGTGCTCGGGGGACAAGCAGGCCATTAAAATGCGGTTGGGTAATGAGGCCCGTGGAAGGGCTGCCCTCGTTCCCTCCACTCCACGGAGTGAGCACGCAGTCCACACGTGGGTCTGGTCTGGAGCGGACGGGGCCAGGGCAGATGGCAGGATGCCGAGCGTTCCTCTCGGCCCGCTGCCGCCGCTGCCGGGACTCAGTCAGAAGACATCGCTGAGATATTAAAGATGTAGGAGTCGTTTTTGTCACGTGTGCCAGAAGTGACAGAAACTAGACGGTGCAGCCCTAAGTCTGGATGTGACACCCATGTGCCTGTGCATACACTCAGGCGTGAGCACATGAGTGCATGTGTCTGCACGTGGACACGTACTCACACCCTGCGGATACATGAGCGTGTGCACATCTGTGTGTCGCGAGGGGCGGCGGCAGAACGGGGCGGGGGGGTCGGCGCTAGTCCCTGTGCCCCTTGCTTTCGTCTGCAATGGCACCCACCCGCCCGCTGTCCCCACAGGCCCGTGTGTGGCGTGGCCGGCATCCCCTCCTCTCAGAGCGGCGCCCCGCACCACATGCAGCACTCGGCCAGCGCGGCTGCCTTGCCCCACTGCTCCCACGCGGCGGGCGCCGGCTCGGCGCTGGCCTACAGGGCCCCGATGGACACGCCGCCCGCCATCCTGATGCCCTCCGGCCTGCAGACCCCTCAGACCCAGGAGCAGAACGGGATCTTAGACTGGCTCAGGAAGCTGCGCCTGCACAAGTACTACCCCGTCTTCAAACAGCTCACGATGGAGAAGGTATGTGGGTGATCCGACGGGCGGCGCAGGCTCTTCCTCTGACCTCGTCCCTGGAGGGCTTGACTTGGGGGTCCGACTGTCCATGCTGTGGAAATCACATGGCCTGGAATTCAGCACCTACGGGTGCGTGCCCTAAGTCCTGCTCGCTCATTTGAGGAGGGGGGGGTGCATTTGGATTTGAAGTCTCCCTGTAGCCACAGCAAAAACCGGAACAGGACTGGTTGTAAACAGGTTTTTTTTTTAAAAGCTAATTGTGGTCTTCGCAGGTTAGCTACTCCCTGTGATGTGAAGGGCATCGGACCCCCAGCAGCACTGCCGTCGACGGGATTGGGGGATTCTGGTGCGCGCACCCTCCTGGTGCAGGAAGCACCCGGTTTACAAGGGGCCCGGATGCTCGGGCCCAAGGGAGTAGCCCACTGAGGGTCTGCCTCCATCAAGGGTCCTGGAGCTGAGAGGAATAGATGAACTTGGTGTCTTTCAGGCAGTCCTACCTAGGGATGAACTTTTACAATAGGCAGCTTTGATGAACATTGTTTCATGGTTGAAGACGATTCTGAAATCGCTTAAGTCTTGGTGTCACTGAAAAACCTGCAGCACCCTTTGCACGGACTCCCCCTGCTGGGTGCAGTCACTCGGTGCTTCTTTCTTCGTAGAAGTTTCTTTTGTCCAGAAATCTGCAATTGAACCTAGAAATCAAGCTTTTAGTATCTAATAAAGAATGGTTCTTGAATATACAGTAAAACCTTGGATTGTGAGTAGCTTGTTCTGGTTCGCGAGTATTCCACGGTGCGCGCCAACATTTCTAATAAATCTTGACTTGGTGAACGAGCGCTGCCTTGCAGCAGGAGTCGCGTGTGACGCCAGGTGTCACATGATCACAACTGGGCCAGTGGTTCCTGAAATTGGCTTTGATATACGAGTGCTTTGAGTACAAGCATGTTTCTGGAATGAATGATGCTTGCAAACCAGGCTTTTACTTTATTTGTAATACCCTTGGTTTATGGTTCATGACTCTTGAAAACCAGATTTTGCCAGCCTTGCCTCATGGTCAGTTTAAAGTCATAAGGGAGGAGTTTACTTTAGCCATAAACCTCATAGGTGACACTGAGGAGCCGGAATGTTGCGTCTTCTTGGTGCCGGCACCCACCGGCTAGCCGTCAGGGTCAGGTGACATCAGCTCTTGCAGATCAGTTGCTCCAGGACAGAGTTGCTTTGTCCCTGAAATGATGGTGGTTTTGAGACAAAAGCTAAAGATAAAAGAAGAGCCTCTGTCGGCATGAGGACAAACGGCTTGCATCTGAGGGGTGGATCCCAGGGCAGGAGGGGGCACTTCCGCAGGTCCAGTCTTTGTAGAGGCGGAAAGTGAGGGCATTTTCTTTGCTCGTGTGCCCGGCCCTTCCAGGAGCCCCGGCTTCTCCGGACGGTGAGCAGAGGGCCCGGGGACGTGGCCTGTGAGCCTCATGCAGAGTGAGCCTTTCGCATGTTGAACCAGGGACAGCACATCATTAAGCAAGCAGTAACTTCGTGTCCCCAAGGCTCTCGTTGTCCGGTTAGGTTGGATCTGTTTACCTATTCTGGCAGAATGCATTTATTAAATTATGTCCCCAAGTTCTTTGTCTTCAGAGTCATAATTAGAGTCTCAATAACTTTGTAAATTCTTTTTTTCTATGGAAGTTTCTGAGCCTTACTGAAGAAGATCTAAATAAATTTGAATCCCTCACCATGGGAGCAAAGAAAAAGCTCAAGACTCAGCTAGAGCTGGAGAAGTAAGTTTGAAGCTGCAGAATGTGTGTGTTTATTTTCATTTCAAACATACTGGTGGGGTGCCTCCTGATCGGATGGGGGCCCCCAAGTGTGGGTTGACGATTAGGTAGAAACCTGGGCACTGAAAGGGTTCCCCTGTGGCCGAGAACAAAGGCCATCGAAGTGGACCGAATACCTCAGGGAGCAGGGCAGACCCGCCGAGGAGAGGCCGGCTGCCGAGGCGGCGGGAGGGCGCTGTTCCGAAAGAGGGAAGTGAGGGTGCCTGATGGGAAGCAGCCCGTTGGTCTGTCAGGGCCTGTGGCTGTTTTTGGGGTGGGTCAGGACCTGGCTGTCCTGGTGGGGGGCGGGGGAGGCTGCGCCCATCCACGTTGCATTGTTGCATCACTCAAACCCGTTTGCCTCAAAGTGGCCTCTACTGTGAACAGCTGCCAGCACTGGAGTCACAGTGTGTTTTTGAGCCCTGGGGGTCCTGGGGGGCAGTGGCCCCGGAAGGAATCGGCACCGAAAGCAGATTCCTGCGCTCACGTGTGCGCTCGCTTTCCCGCCGCTCAGGGAGAAGTCAGAGAAACGGTGCCTGAACCCCGCAGCCCCACCCCCGGTCACCAGCAGCGGAGTGGCTCGCGTCCCCCCCACCAGCCACGTGGGGCCCGTGCAGACCGTGCGAGGCGCCCACGCTGCAGGTAGGTGCAGACAGACAGGCGGCCGAGATGTGGGATCTCGGGCCCTTTCTTTTGAGGATCCTTAGACCGCAGACCACACCTCTTTCCATTTGCATAGTGTTAGTATTTACAGTTACTTATTATTTTCACAAGTCTCCGCTGCTAGAAAGCAGAAGGGACGTTTGGGTTAGAAGCTGGAGACTCACCTGAAGAAGTTTGGACATAAGAAGTAGAGCCAGAAGCTTCCTGGCAAGAGGCAAAGACAAGGAAATCCCCAAAGTAGATGAAGATACGCTTGTTCCCCCGGCGGGTGCGGAGAGCTCATGGTTAGGTCCTCGCCCGGAAGGCCCACCCCTCAGCGTGCCTGACCGCAGCCTCCCTCTCGACAGGGTGGAGGACGCGTGTGACGGCTGGCCCGTGTGTCGAGAGTAACAGCCAGTGTAGCTTTTCAGTGGCCATTTGACTAAAACGTTCTCATGTCCCTTGGTCTTGCAAGCCAGGGTGTCCCTCAGTGTTGTGGACATCACTTTTGTAGCACCACGGTGGCCGGGGGACCTCCGTCCCTTCTCCAGCACTTGAGGAGGGAGGCATGGCGGCCCCTGGCCCCGCTCACACATGTATCTGGGGCCTCTCCAGTTAGCGTACTCTGAACGTCGAAGTCCTGTCTGAAATGGGGGGCGATGGGTACGCACGGAGGTGGGCGGCACGACCCACGTGGGCCCCCCTTCTCCGCAGCGCTGCGGGTGGAAGTGGAGCAGCCCCCTCACCAGACGGCCCGGGAAGGCAGCTCCTCCGAGTGCTCCAGCTCCTCGCCCAGCCCGATGGGGGTGCAGGCCCGCGAGGAGAGCTCGGACAGCGCCGAGGAGAACGACAGACGTAAGGACGCCCGGCGTGCCGAGCGCTCTGCTGGCCCCGCGCTGGCCCGGGGCGGTGCGCTGACCGCTCTGTCCCCGTCTCTAGGTGTGGAGATTCACTTGGAGGGCTCGGACAAGGAGAAGCCCGTCATGCTCCTGAACCACTTCACTTCCAGCTCCGCCAGGCCCACGGCCCAGGTCCTCCCCGTGCAGAACGAGGCGGGCTCCAGTCCATCGGGCCACCACCCCCTGCCCCCCCAGATGATGGCCGCGGCTTCACACCTGGCACCCATCCGAATGCTGAATTCCGTGCACAAGTCGGAGAGGGGGGGCGCGGACATGAAGCTCCTCCCGCCTTCTGTGCACTCGCTGCTGTCTCTAGAAGAACGGAGTAAGCTCTCGGGACCAAGGGGCAGCATCAAAGTGGACAAGAACTTTGGCCACGCCGTGATCGACACGGCGCCTGTGCCCGGCCCCCAGCAGCCCCTGCAGGTCCTCTCCGCCCTTGCCGAGAGCAGCGCCGTGTCACCCGCCGTCTCCTTTGGTCCCCGCGCCAAAGTTGTGCACACATCCGCCCTGGACAGGGTCCTGAAGCCGGCCCCACAGCCCGCCCCGGGCGGGGAGACCAGCACCGCTGCCGCGGGCACTCCCAGCGCCGTCTTCCATGTGGCCCGGCCCCCCATCAAACTCCTGGTGTCTTCGTCCGTCCCTGCGGATTCTGCCGTTTCCGGGCAAACTCCCTGTTCTAATAACGTGCAAATAAGTGTGCCCCCTGCAATAATAAACGCCCGGACTGCCCTGTACACCGCCAACACCAAAGCTGCCTTCTCTGCGATGAGCAGTGTGCCCGTGGGGCCCCTGCAGGGCGGCTTCTGTGCGAACAGCAACACTGCCTCCTCCAGCAGCCACCCCTCCACGTCCTTCGCCAGCATGGCCACCGTGCCCAGCTGCCCGGCCCCCAGCTCCAGCCCCGCACTCTCCTCGGCCCCCGAAAGCAGTTTCTACAGCGGCGGCGGCGGCTCCGGCTCCCCCGGGAACGTTCCCGCCTCCGCCCAGAACCACCACCACCACCACCACCATCCGCAGCAGTCGGCGCCCCAGCAGCCCGCGCCTGCGCCGCCCCCGGGCTGCGTCGTGTGCACGTCGTGCGGGTGCAGCGGCAGCTGCGGCTCCAGCGGCCTGACGGTCAGCTACGCCAACTACTTCCAGCACCCGTTCTCGGGGCCGTCCGTCTTCCCCTTCCCCTTCCTGCCCTTCAGCCCCGTGTGCGGCAGCGGCTACGTGGGAGCCCAGCAGTACGGCGGGGGCGCCTTCCCCGTGGTGCACTCGCCCTACGGCGGCGGCGTGCCCCCCGAGCCCGTGCTGGGCGGCCAGTCGGCCTTCGCCGTGCCGCCCGTGCAGAGCTTCATGGCGGGCGCAGCCGGCGTGTACCAGGCCCCGGGGCTGGTGGGCGGCGGCGGCGGCGGCCCGGGCCACAAGAAGAGCGGCAACCTGTCGTGTTACAACTGCGGGGCCACGGGGCACCGCGCTCAGGACTGCAAGCAGCCGTCCATGGACTTCAATCGGCAAGGTAAAGGCGGGTGGCCGCCCCCGAGGGCTCACTCCTTAGGAAACCGCAGCGGGCTTGTTTCTCTAAAGCGATCGCTGAGTTTTCAAAGGTTCTTTGGAAAAGCATGAAATTCTCTATGGGCCATGAAGCCCCAGAAGAGTTGCTTTGTCTCTGAGACTGTTGATTTTAGGCTGCTCCTTCTAGAAGGGACTGGCTAGCTGGGGAGAGGGGTTGTCTGGGCTGGTGGATTTCTTGCCATGCGGTGGAGGGGAGCACAGAGGGGTGATTCAGTGCCCCCCAGCCCCCCGTGTTGAGCTGACAGCCGAGGGCATGGCACGTGAGACCAGATGCTGCTGGTGGCCCTGGCTGTCCTGCTCGTGTTCTCTGCCCCCAGGGAGGCTGGGCTGGAGCTGGGTGGCTGCATGATGTCCTCGCTCACCGCAGGGTGGGTATAACAGGTGGTCCAAGTATCCAGCAGCTGCGTCTTGACCAGTGTCTCCTGAAAGAACTTTGGACAGCTCGGTTGTTTGTGCTAACTCTACGGGGATTCGAATTTGATCTCTTTTTCCTTCTTGTCTCTAGGTACTTTTAGGTTGAAATATGCCCCTCCAGCAGAAAGTCTGGACTCCACAGACTGATCCTTTCCTCTGGCAACAGAACACTATCAAGCCATGGAGACACAAGGAAATTATATACAAGACTGAGAAGTCTAGTTGCTGTTGAGCTTAATATTTTTAATCCAAAGGTGCTTTACTTTACTAGACTGGATAGAAAACCTAGTGTAGGAGTGCATCAAACTCAGTTTTATTGCCAAAATCCTAGATTGGAGCTTGACGTCAGGACTCGCCTGGTCGGCGCCTCCGCCGTGGTCGCGATGCAAAGACCTCCGTCTCCTGAGGAGCGTTGCCGTCCTCGGCCCTTCCAGGCTCACACGTAATTCCAGGGCAGCTACGCAAGATCGGACTCGAGTACTGAGGGCCGGAGTTCCCCGCGGGGAGTCCCGCCGGTCGGACTCTGGTTACCCCTGGGTGAGGGAAAATGTTGCCTGTTTTTTGTTTTTGTTTTGTTTCGTTCCTCGAGTGGTTAGACACTAATCTCTCTGGGCTTTTTAAGGATTGCACTGCAGAAGAATGTAAACTGACGCCAGGCTCTGCGGTTTTGGGAGACAGACTCCCTGAGACCAGTCAGTGCAAGACACGCGGAGAATCTGCGTTTAAGGAGTTGGCACCAGCAGGCCGCGGGACTTGGTACATGACAAATGTCAGCGTCTCCTTCCCTCTTAAAACACTTGCAGAAGTTTCAGGTTTTTCTTTTTCTTTTTTTTTTTCCTGCAAATCTAAACTACGTTATTAAAAAGAAATAGTTACTCGCAACAACTTAATATCTTAAGGGTCCAAGTCCCAGAGAATCCCTAGTTGTCAGAGCTTTGAGAATCCTTCCTTCCCGGCCTGTCAGTAGCGTGGAGTCTGGTCGTCTCCCTCCAGAACGGCGCTCTCGCCGGGACATGGTGACCGCCCGGCCTTCGTGGGCTGGCTCCGAGGGACGCTACGACACCCTTAGCAAAGTTGGCAAGTTCTTTTATGTCACACGGATCTCCCAAGGACCCCAAGGCTGACTGCTAACGGATTCACACTGGAGACAGACATTTCAACAGTGATACAGTCCTGTAACCTAGGAGCAAAAGATTTGAAACATTCTCCTCCTGTCAACTTCTTTTGTATTAGGCTTTGTATTAATGGTTAGTTCCGCCAGAAGTTACCTGGAAAATTACAACAGAAAGTGGTAAGACTCTGAAAGAGGCCGCACCAACAGGACAGAGCCACAAGATCTTCACAAGTGTGGTTTTGACCGACGTGGGCCCGAAGTCCTCCCCACACAGCTCTCGGTTTCACCCCATTGCAATGAAAGTTGCTTGGTCTGAAATGTAGGGACTTAGATCTTCAAAGCTAAAGGGAATTTTCTGCTCAAATAATAATGTTGTTTTAAACACTAAAGCCTTCAATATTAAAATATTGATCGGTTAGGCCTTGCCCAGGGATTTTGCAGTTGAGTATGTATTTAAAAAAAAAAAATTGTAATATTCTGACCGTTCTTAAAATGGGACAATCAGCCTCATGCTGAATTGGTGTAAGTCAAAAGAATACCCTAGAATTTGAGGCACTGTGATATGAGGCTTCAAATTTTATGATCCGTTTCCTGGCTGCAGAGAATCTAAAGCAGAGTTGTTACATTTTTTAATGAAAGGCTTTTAGTAGTTTTTTAGAGTTTTATTTTAGTAGAGTTTCATTTCTATGCAATGCAGAATGGACAGACCTCTGTATGCGTCTCTCTTCCCGGTGCACAGTATTACGTAGTTTTGAATCAATGGTGATGCTTATGGCAACTTTTTGGGGGGAATGTGACATTGATCTCTTCATTGTAAACACTACAAAATGTCAAAATAACGAGAACTGACACAACTTTGCCTTAAAGAGTACGAGCCTGGAACTTGTCATATGATGTTAGAGGAAGACTTGGGAGTGTCCACTGATGTTTACGATTTTAATATTTCTGAAGGCCGTTATGGTGGCCTAGACATGTGCTGAAAGCCAAACTTTTAAATTTTTTGGTTTTTTTTAAAAAACAAAGAAATATTTTAAATAAATCCTACTTCAACACAGTGAAATTGTTGAAAACTATCTCATAACAAAAGGAAACAAATCATATTTAGGGTTTTTGTTTTAGTGGTCAGTATTGGGGAATGGAAGTGTCTGTTGATGCCCGTAGAACTGTTTAGATAATTGATAAACATTAGAAGTTAGCGTTCCACATAACAAGCAGTGGAAACAAGAGCTCTGATTGGAAGTATGACATTCACATTGAGGTAAACAAGTCCAGACATTGTGCGGCTGTGTTCCAGTCATCAAAGGTCTTAGAAAAATCCCCAGTTGTCTTTAGAAGTGCACGTGCGGTCTGATGTCTCCAGTGAGGCCATTCCAAGGTGGGAATTGTGAAACGTAAATGTGACATACGTGTGACATAAAGCATTCAGCTGCCGATCTGTGCGATCCCTCCCCAAGGGACTTTCCCCACTTGGACTTGGGAATATTTGCTGGCAGTATTCTCTCTGATGAATTTCTCTCCAAAGCAACCAAAGTCAGTAAACCTAAAGAGCGTTTTGCATTTCCTCAGATGTCCTCATCTTCTTAGAAACACAGATCCAACTGACCTTTTCAACTATGTAGCCATTTTCATGAAACCACGGCTGTTTCCAAATGCTGTAGCAGCCAGGTAGGCATGGCGCGGCCACTCGGCTGTGGGCAGTCTGTCATATATCAAAGTTACCCCATTTTTTGTCTCCAAGAATGGGGGAAGTGGAATGTAAAGATTGAAGTAGAATACAATGTCAAGATACAACAACTATTTAAAAAAATTTTTTTTAGCCAAACACTCAGTTTTCTACCTTCTTTTCTAATTTTTATTTCAAAAATACTAAAAATTGGAAAGTGTTTAAATGTTAAAACTCGTATATGTTAAAGAGCACTGAGGAAATGGGAGCTAGCACTTACAATAAAAATAAGGACAAAATTATTTTCTTCAAAGCAGGTATGTGATTGGGTATTAAAAAAAAATAACCAGCATCAGCTATAACCTCCAGAAGATTACAGGAGTCAGCTTGTGAATACAGTAGTTAGTAGGTTCAGTGTTTTAATTCACTAGAAGTCACCGTAGCTAGTTTGCACTACACCGTGTGGAGGTGCCAGGCGGCCGGGCAGCTCTGCCCAGTGCCACACACGGCCCAGTGGGAGCACTGGCAGATCTGATCAGTCGAGATCTGATCGAGGCTTGCCCTGGGCTCACTCCAGTGTCCCTGGAGAGCGCTGGCCCAGTGACATCAGGTGGCACCCTCCTCACTCATCATTTTGTACTCTTCCTGCTTCTGTGGTGGGTTATTTGATGCCTTGCTAGTTTTACATACTGGTTACTGATGGCGTACGAATGGAGTCTTAAGGATGGTAAGGGAAACCGTGTCCTTCCCAGAAGATGGGCCTGTGGAACCTGAGCAGGCAGACCTCCTTTCCAAAGTGCAGATGACTCCCCGAACATCGAGTCCGGTGACAGTTAACACCATGTGTTCTGAAGAGGCTCAGTTTGCAAAGTCCCGAGATTCTGAATGAAAAAATCTTGAGTCTGTACTCTCGAATCCACACTTGGTGGTTGAGGCCCAAGGTCAACTTTGCTACCCTGGTCCAGATGGAGGGGAGCTCAGTGCGTCATCAGTGTCATCAGTCAGCCCCGGGTATTGTGACAGGCCCCTCACATGCACTATGTTCTCACTTGCACAAGGACGCAGCTTTGGTACTGAAACCGAAGACCTCGTGTGCTCAAGAATCTTCACAGCTTATATTGGACAGATTTTCTTTTTAGGAATGAAGGAAAATTCTCCCATTTTTGAGCCATTCTTTTATGTCAATTCTACAAAATTGCATGTAACTTTATAAATATTTTTAAAAGATATAGTTTTGTAAATATTTAATATTCTGCTAATTTGATTTTGAATTGTAAATGTTAAGTATTCTGTTTTTGAAGTTTTTATGTTTTATTATACTTTGTTAAAAAGGAAAAATTGTACATTTTTAGAATGTTTTTATGAGTAAATTTAATGTACTGAAAATAAAAATTTAAAAAAAGTTTCATTTTATTAGGTCTTTGTTCTATAGAAAACGAAGCACACGTCTTTTTGAATAAATCGCAGTTCTGGATCTCCAAACTAAGGGAATCAGCCTTGCCTTCTCAATTTGACAAGAGATACATGGTCTTAAATCCATCTTTTATTTTTTTTTCAATTTTTCTTTAATTTTTTTTAACATTTATTTTTGAGAAACCGAGAGGGACAGACCCTGAGCGGGGGAGGGGCAGAGAGAAAAGAGGCAAACACAGGACTCTGGAGCGGCTCCAGGCTCCGAGCTGTCAGCACGGTCCCTGATGCGGGGCTCCAACTCCAAAACGTGAGGTCGTGACCTGACTGAGCCCCCCAGGCGCCCTCAACTGTTCTCTCTGAGAGAAAGCTCGTGAACGGGGGGGGGGAGGGGCAGAGGGCTAGAGAACCCCAAGCAGGTCCCACTGTGAGGCTCGGTCGCGTGACGCTGGGATCATGACCCGAGCCAAGATCGAGTCAAGATGCTCAACTGACTGGGCCACCCAGGTGCCCCTTAAATCCACCTTCTATCGTTGCCCGGGTTTTTGAAAACATCCTTGCTATGAACTGGAAAGTCAACTCTTCATTTGGGGTTTAAAGAGGTTCCAGCTCTAGGTTCCGTAAGAAGTCCAGATTGGCATGAATAGACGTCAAGGATCTTTGAAACTGCGGGTCTTGTAAACATGTGCTTGACACATGGCACGGACGAGTCCTGGGGTTTATACCCGTCCTCCCTGGGTCTGGGAGGACGGCAGGCTGAGGAGCACACTCCGCCCAGGACGGGGCTGGTCTGCAGCAGCGCCAACTTCCCAGCAGAGGTCCGCAAGGCCTCTCGGTCTTGTTAGGCCTGAGGCCGCCCAGGGTGAAGAGGACATGTGCGTGCACACAGTTCAAGGCGTCAGGGCTCCATCCGGAGAGACGACTGGCCCGTCCTGACAGCGGCCAGCAGCCCCCTCCGACTTGCTGTCCGGCCAGGCCGGGCCTACGGAGGGGAACGGGCCTGAGGAGCTAACTCAGCAGCGCCGTGTCCTCAGCTTGCTCCCCGGGCTCGTCCACAAAGCTCCCACTTCCAAAGTGCCTATTTCCAATCAGAGCTGAGTGGCGGTTTTCAAAGGCGCCATGCCGACCCGCTGCTTGGCTGCTGTCTGGGCCGGACCTTTCCCCGATGCGGCAGGAGGGCCAGAAGCCACGGAAGGTCTTGTCCAGTCAGCGCGCGCTGGCTGCTTCACTGAGGGCGGCAGGGCTCCCGGTGCTCGTCCCCACAGCACGCCCGGGGCCCACGTCCCTCGGGAGGCCGCGGCAGGTCTTCAGTCCTCAGGGGGCTCCAGCTGTGTAAAGACCAGATGAGCCGGCAGGACCTTGACCAAGGTGAGGAAGGCGCCTGAGGTGGGCACCCCTCGGCCTGCTCCTCCCCCACCCCCAGCACCCCCACGGCCACGGCGAAACCAGCCCTGGTGCTCGCGAGGAAGGGCCCGGCCCGCCTGGTTTGGGTGCGGTGCAAGTACCGGACACGCTCATGAAACTGAACGCGGTGGCGGGTTAGGTGTGCCTTTATTCGCCTTAGTTCATCAAAACTGTGCCTGGTCAGAGGTCCTAGAGTGCCCGCCCACTGACGCGGGGCAGAAGCTGCCCTTCCCATGTGGCGTTTTTTTAGAAAGCTGCATTTCTTTGAGGAATCTTACTGATCACAGAGTTACAAGAATGTCAGGTATAATGACGTGCACACTAAACAAGACAGGCTGATAAGAATTTACATAATGTAAAAATACACATTAAAAGTTAGCCATGCGGACGGAGGCATGCGGTGGGAATCGCCGGAAGGCTGGGGAGCCAAGGGCCCGTACGCGGGAGCACTGCTTCCCCCTCCCCCCCAGTAAGTAACTTCCACAAACAGGTACAGGTGTTCCACACACATCTAAATACACAAAAGTGAAGCGTGACCCGCTTGCTACATGTACAGTCTAACGTGGTCTGTGATCCGTGTCACTCCTACAAAAATAGTAAATAGCCCCATGCAGGCAGTAGGAAGCGTTGGTTATTCTGGTTGAACTTGGAAAATGTTTAACTTTTGACATGAATGTCCATGAAGAGTGTATGTCTCCTTTTGTTTTCTTCACAACTGACATGCGCTTAGAGTGGAGGAACCGGGACGGCTGTCTGACCTACAGTGACTGAAATACTGTTAAAAACGTGGGAACTTTCTAATAACAGTCACACACTTAACATAAAACATGGATCGTCTACAGCTTTAGGCCAACAGGTGGAGGGAGTGCATCTGAATGTTAATGTTTTCGTTTGTGTTCCGTGGTCTCTGCCACTGTCCTGAGGAGCGAACTGCTTGAACAGCTTGTTTCTCTACCAAGCAGACAGCAGGTTGGCCTCTCAGAATACACAAACCGGAAAAAATGCACAAACCAGAAAAAAATGTCACATTTTTCTTCCCTGGGCCCTTTGAGATACTAGACCAGAATTTTAAGTTATTCAAGGTTCTTGCTGAGCAGCGGTGCTTGCCCGTCTAGAGAAGCAAACGGACCCCCCACCCCTCGCCCCACCGCCCATGGCACTGCAAGGCCGTGGACTTGGGACACACTTAACACTAGGAGTCAGGAACCTCGAGCAGCAGTTCAGAGTTTTCTTATACACCCCAATTTTTCCTGCTTTTTGCCCACTATTGTGGCCAACGTGGGTGGGCACAAAAGGGGTTATGCTTGACAACTTCTGCTTCCAAGATTCTCTTAAAGAAAGTTCTCTAGTCGAGTAGAAACCCTTCTACAAAAGGTTGGCCGGTTCTGTGAACCTAGAAGCGATTTCTCTCTGAATGCTTAAATTGCAAGTTCCTCATGGGGAAAGAGCATTAAAATAACGTGAAGTTCTATTTTACTGGCAACTTAGAATGCAAAGTATTTTATTTTTAAACTTCTAAACTTGAAAACAGAACAGCCCAGGTTAAATAATAGTTTTCCCAAAGCTGAACGTGCTCACTCGGAGCCCCATCTTTCTGCTCGAGGCACAGAACAACTTCCTACATCTCCTGGGCAGGGGCACTACTGTTTTGATGGCCTGTGATTGGATGGACGGATCGGTCTCAGTTGATAATATCCCTTTTTTTTTTCCTTGGTAAGGGCTTAAAAAAATTCCAGAACAGATGCATTTTTCTAGTCTTACACAGACACTTTGATTCCAAATGTCTCCTGAGAGGCATATACCATATACAGGAATCCATCTTCGTCCTTCTCACTTTCGTATACTTCAGAAATCGGCGTGGACACACTCACCATGCTGTGTCCGTTCACTAACAGGAAGAAGGCCTGATTAGCGTTGAGCTGTAAGCGCCTCCTACCGAAAGAAAACAATGTGAAGAGATACTACTAGACACACCAATATGCAGGGAACGTGTAAAAATACAACCCACCCCCCTGACATACAAGTATAAATATTGTGTAAATGCTACTTCTGGCAAAATAAAATGTATGCCTACTGAGGAGGACTCTGAAAGCTTCTCATAAAGTACAGACAGGACATTTCCTAGGATTAGACTCAAAGGATACATTGGCGGCGATCCTTGATAGATTACTCTTACTATATCCTGAGGCTAGTACGCTCTCTGAATAGCCATTAGTGTCTAATATAAGAAATTCTTCAATATAATTTATAAGCTATTACCATTATACCAAGTCTGCATTCTTTTACTAATTTTGTTATACAAAACCTATAGAAACTTTTCTGATCAAGAGATAACATCTATCCTAGACGCTATGATGAAAGAATCAGAGGGATAGCAGATCCAACAATAGGAAAGAAAACTCAGAAAGACAATGTCTTTAGGTTTTATTGAGCTTGTGCAGATTTTAATCAGACCTAAAAATAAAAAATGAAACAAAACACAACAAAAACTAAAGATTTATCTGTAAGTCTGGTAAACGACGAGAAGCTTCCCAAAGAAATAGAGAAAAGTGACCAAATACCTGATGATCTTGATGAGCTCGCTCATGTTGACGTGATCTGGGACAAGGAACTTGGTTTTGTCCAGCACAGGAAGCTGCTTCTCACCCTTGTACCGTTCTATTATCACCTAGAAAAGCAGCCAGAAAAGCATTAACAATGAAGAACAGATGAAAACACTTCCTGTGTTGTAACTGGCACGTACCTACCTAAGCGGGATTTGAAATCGAAACGGCACATCCGTTAGTTTCCTCATCGCTCTCCTGCCAAGAGTGGTCATTTATCAGCTTAGACTCGACCCCGCACACAACACAGAGTGGCTGCCTCCAGGAGGTGAGCTGTGTGTTCTTTTTACTTGGAACCATGAAAATATACTGACTAGTCATGAAAAAATAACATTAAAAGCAGAGACGAGGTAGAAGTGTAAAGTGTACACTTACAGCTTAAAGTATAAAGCTCTGAATTTGTCGGTGTCAATTACAACACCACCATTTCCTCTGAAATGTGTAAGATCTTTTTTTTTTAGAGATGTATTTCTAAAAAAACTTTTTTAATGTTTTTTTTTTTTTTTTTAAGAGAGAGAATACAAGCGAGGGAGGGAAAGAGAAATCAAGAATCTGAAGGAGGCTCCCAACTCTGAGCCATCAGCACAGAGCCTGGCTCAAGGCACAAGCTCATGACCTTAACCAAAGTCGGATGCTTAACCAACTGAGCCACTCAGGGGCCCTGTACTGTTTTTTTTTGTTTTCCTGTTTATTTTGAGAGAGAGAGAGCTCTCATGAGCAGGGAGGGGAGGGGCATAGAGCGAGACTCCTATGCAGGCCCCCTGCTGGGGGTCCACACTGACAACACAGGGCTCAATCCTAGGAACAATGAGATCATGGCCCGCGCGGCAATCAGGAGTCAGACACTTAACCGACTAAGCCACGCAGGCGCCCCTGAAATATGCAAGACCTTAATTATGGAAATACACTCAAATGTGTTTTTCATACAGGACCCGCTTCTCTACTTGACATGGAAAAAAGTCCGAAGTAAACATCTGACAAACAGAGACAATGATTCACTGGCTCTGGAGACAAATTTTGTGCAGAAAAGCTTGGAAGAGCCTTTCATACTGACAAAGTAATTCCCGAAGAATTAAAAAACTGTTTTTAATGTTTGTTTATTCTTGAAAGAGAGAGTGTGAGTGGGGGAGACAAAGAGAGAGGGAGACACAGAATCTGAAGCAGGTTCCAACCTGTCAGCACAGAGCCCGATGTGGGGTTCAAAGCCACAAGCTGTGAGATCATGACCTGAGCTAAAGTTGGACACTTAAACCAACCGAGCCACTCAGCCACCCCCTCTTTAATGAGTTTTAAAAGTCAAGAATCTCCGTGGGTTCAAGCCCCACATCAGGCTCTGTGCTGACAGCTCAGGCCTAGAACCTGCTTTGGATTCTGTATCCCTCTCTCCCTGCCCCTCCCCTACCAGCGTTCTGTCCCTTAAGAATAAATAAAATGCCTCAAAAAACTTTTTTCAAAGTCAAGAACCTTGCACTATGCAGGGAATAAAAATAGTTCCCACATCATGAACTGAAATAAGTCCATTAGCTCCTTGCCACACTCCCTTCCCATAGAGGGAACCGTTCTCTCCTACCTCCACGCCCCCACGAAAGCTGGCCAGACCGCTGGCTGCCCCGGCCACACCGTCTACCTGCTGGGCACCACAGACGCCCTCCAAGCGAAGCAACCACACACTGCCACAACAGTGAGGAGCTGTGAGACGGGAATGCGAATCTTTACAGAGTGTCTCTTCAGAAAAGGGGAAGAAGTTTTCCATACATGGCCCCACTATGGGGGGACCCACGTGAGATTCTGCGTGAGGCCAGATCAAACCGTCATCGCCTGCCCTGATGAGCTCTAGGACTTGTGTCCACTGGGTGTGTCCAGAACATCACCCACAAGGAAGGCTCAGGGGACACTTTCCTGCATCTGACTAGTGGCGGAGATTGGGGGCAATACAAGAATCTTAAATTCCTGGTCCAGCAGGAGGCAGAAGCATCAGAAGAAAAACTCAAGACCTTAGAACCCTTCCCTTAAAGGAGGACACAGCCGCAGGCTGGGGACACAGGCCAGGATGGCCTTGGGCCCCTCCTGCTCGCAGGGGCTCAGGCTGCTCTGCCAGGGGAGGAGCCGCACGAGCTGCCCCTAACTCCCAGGTGCGGTGATCGCCGCGAGAACCATCACCTACAGATGACTGGCTCACTTGTCCGTCTTTTTGGGTTTTTTTTACCCGCCCCAGACTCTTGTAATCTGGGAGAGCAGACGTGTGGCGGGATGAGGCATCTGGCAGGTCTGAGAAGCGCCTTCCCGAGTGCCACACTTTGGTGGCCGCTATGGGCGGAAGCACGGAAGACAAAGCCACCCTTGGGAATGGGAACTGGATGGCCACTGAGCCGCTGCCTTTAAACATGAAAGCTTCTACAGAATTTATAACAACTTCTAAATGGTCCATGGAATTTATAGGAGATGACAACCATGTACAGAGAATTATACAAATCTTTCCAGCAACTACATGGGATGAATTCTCTTCCCATTTTACAGATAAAGATGTAGCAGCCCCTTCAGAGTTTTCGTAACTAGCTCAAGATCACTTAGTAACCTTGGCCTGAACTCAGCTTCTGTCTGACCAGAAAAGTTCCTCTTACCCACTAGACCTAGTGTCTCAGGCAGAAACCTTTTAGGGTCTGTTAAAGGATTTGAGGTAGAGGATGTGGGCTTCTGGGCACACCAAAAAGCAGCTGAGGCATCTACACATGACAAGAAAAAGTAGTGTTTTTCCTTCATTTCCTGCAAAGAAGCCAAATACAAGAGACTTTTCTGGGGCATTAAGACATGCTTGATGCAAGAATGTGCAGTCATATTTAAATCCCGAGTACTTGGGGCGCCTGGGGGGCTCAGTCGGTTAAGTGTCTGACTTCGGCTCAGGTCGAGATCTCACGGTTCATCGGTTCGAGCCCCGCGTCGGGTTCTGTGCTGACAGCTCAGAGCCTGGAACCTGCTTCAGAATCTGTGTCTCCCTCTCTCTCTGCCCCTCCCCTGCTCTCGCTGTCTCTCTCAAAAATAAATGAAAAACATAAAAAAACACATAAAAACCCACAAATCCCGAGTACTCGTGTCCCACTGCAGGACTCCGCCTCCTTAGCAGACAGCGGACGCCTCCGCCCACTGACAAAACACTAACCGCCGTAGCCCCTCTACTCACTTCCCTCAAACAAATGTATCTGACTTGTGAAGCGTGTAACATTGAGGCAGCAAACTCAGACTCAGGAGGAAATAATGGGCTTAGATGAAAAAACTGTCAATTAAGAAATTTCAATTCTAGGTCATGAAATTGACACTGGGGGTTACTGGTCTGAGGATTTCTCTAGAAACCCCTGTCCCAGTGGCACACAGCAGCACTGTACTAAAGTCCTCAAGCAGTGCTCCCTTCTGCATACATTATGAATGACTGAAACACAGATGCCAGAGACTACCTACTGGGATTTTCGTAGGATGCTGCTCTCGGATAAGCCGGACATCTTCCACTCTTTGCTCTGCAATGAAAGAAAAAGACACAGGCATTATGAAGGGTGACAGAGCAGCTTCCTTCCTGCCTTTTCACTGGTGGTTTCCATATTTGAACTCACCTGTCCCTAGCTGTGACACAGCAAGTAAGGCTGTCTTCCCTAGAGCACAGAAGAACCAAACGCTGGCATTTCATATCTGGTAAACTGATATGTAAGGCCACACGCAACTGCCATGGAAACCAACATGCAGTTACATGGCTACAGCAGGTGGTTACGACCGAAGACCAAGAGTACAGGATTCCAGCTTCCAAGGGTTTGAGAAGCCAGGCTTCAGTCAAATATAATCAGCGGACTGACCCATCTTTCCTCCAAGGATGCCTACCGCCTGTCAATTTTTGTGAATTCTCCGAAGTTTAAGTTGGTATAGAAATCCATGATCAACCATAGGCTCTCCAATGCAATTTTCCCTTATCACTCCCTGCTTTGCAATGATACGGTCCTTAAAAGGAAAGAAACTGCCCAAAAAATATAGGTAAAAAATTCTCTATTTGACTCAATGCCCACCCTTCCCCTTGCCAAAGAAAGTATAAGGCACAAAGTCTACTGTTGAATACTGTTTTTTGTTTTTTTTTTTGAGAATCTCTCTTCATTCTCCCCCTTGATCAGTATTATGGACTTCCTGAGAAATCTTGGTGACTTCAAAATAAGATGCTATGACCTATATAAATGTATGCTACCATTACCAACATTTTTAGATTTCAAAAAAATCATCCTTCATAAAAATGACTGAAATAATTCCCATGTTCAAATTATGAACATTTAGTGTCTACTTCTATTTTCCCACCCAAAATTTCCAAACCAGTTTCTAAGATAAATCATTAAATATAAACACATCTACTACAGAGTCTGAAAACACAGGGGTTCATCACTTCCATATGACACCCAATGCCCATCCCCCGTTTAGCCCATCCCCCTATCCAACACCCCTCCAGCAGCCGTCAGTTTGTTTTCTGTATTCGTCTCTGTTCTATCTTATTTTTCTCATCCCCTCCTCTATGTTAATCTGTGTTCTTAGCTGGTGTTAATAGTAAGCTTGACCTAGTTGTTCCCATCTATAAAATGGTGATTGATCTATCTGGTCCAAAACCCTGAGAATTTTCTAAATGATAATAGTGATATTGATAAGGGCATCTTTCGTTATTCATAACAAACTCCAATCAACCATGTCTGAGTTTGTGTTAATTTGAGGCTTGAAACTTTCAGATCCACCCCAACAACCAGGGAGGGGAAAGGGGCTCTGAGGACGAACTGATCACCAATGGCCAATGATTTACCCAATCATGCCCATGCAAAAAAATCTCCAAAAATATCCAAAAGGATGGGGCTCAGAACTTCTGGGAGAGTGGCACGTACCCCACTCCGTGGGCACAAAGCTCCTGTGCTCAGGACTCTTCCAGACCTCACCCCAGTCCTTTTCGTCAGGCTGGTCATTTGTGTGCTTCACTATCCTTTGCAATAATCTGGTAATCTAGTAAATAAACAGCTTTCCTGTGAGCCGCTCCAGCAATTTAATTAAACACGGTTGGCGGGGGGGTAGCTATGGGAACCTCTGATTTGTAGCCAGGGGTCAGAAGCACAGATAAGAAGCTGCACTCGCAGTTAGTGTTCGGAGTGACGGGGTGGGGTGATATTTTGGGACTGAACTCTTATCCTTGGGGTCTTGAGTTCAAACCCCACACTGGGTATAGGGGTGCTTGTGTGGCTCAGTTGGTTGAACACCTGATTCTTGATCTGTGCTCAGGTCATGATCTCATGGTTCATGAAACTGAGCCCTGACTGAGCCCTATGCTGAGAGCATGAAGCCTGCTTGGGATTCTCTCTCCCCACCCCTACCTACTCTCTCTGCCCCTCCCCTGCTCGTGTTCTCTCTCTCAAAATAAACTTTAAAAAAATCCACTTTGTGTGTAGATGACTTCTATCCACGAAGTATCAAAACTTTATCTTGACTTATCTCTCGAATATGGCCCAAAAGACAAAAATGATTATTTTTACTACAGGTGGGAAAACCAAAATAGGAAGATGATGAGTTACTTCATTAACGTGAAACCACTTAGTGCTGGGGCTCCCGGGCGGCTCGGTCAGTTAAGTGTCTGACTCTCGGTTTCGGCTCAGGTCATGATCTCGCTGTTTGTGAGTTTGAGCCCCATGTCAGGCGCCATGCTGGCAACGTGGAGCCTGCTTGAGAGTCTCTCTCTCAAAAATAAATAAATAAACTAAAAAACAAAACAAAACAAAACAAAACCAAAACCAAGAAAAATAAAACCCGTAGCACCAAAGTCTCACGGAAATATGTTCAGAGTCTTGAGCCCCTGCAGTGAAAACCCAGCGGTGAGCTGGAGTGACCGAGCAAACACAGCATGTGCCTGTGCCTCACTGTTTTGAATAGACAGCTCTTTTCAGAGACTAACAATATATTTAACAAAAACATTACCAACAACACAGATAAAGGCACATATGAGCAATTCTTCTACTCAAGTATTTTTTAAATGTTGCAGTGATCTGTTTTTTGTCTTCTTCCATGGAGTACCCCTGGCAGTCAGGGACCTGTTTCTAGTCATCTTTGTATTCACCCAGGGCTCAGGCTTGTACACAGAAAATGGTTAATAAACAAACTAAAGTTGTAAGATGGAAATAAATACTGCTCCGAATGCACACCGAGACCTACTTCCCCAGATTTTTCCTCCTGTTTCTAAGAACCCTTATAAGCCTTACAGACAGATAAAAATAGAGGTTAGCAGTCTAAGGTGTCTTAGTTTACCGACGTATCATTTGCCAAGTTTGAGATTCCGGAAGGCACTTAAAATAAAAGCACTTCAGAGTGACATGGAAGCATACTAAGCACCGCTCCCCGTCTATAACTCGTAAGTATAACGTCCCGTCCATCAGTGAGCGGTACAGCTTCAGTCCCCGGAGTGCTACCTGCGCTTGGGCATAAACGGTGCTCTCCAGGTCTACCTACCGGAGTCGCTGGAACTATCTATTCTAGACCAGCACGTACACGTCCCCTGAGACGATGCAAACTTTCCCCGTTATTAACGGAGAAGCTTAAACTGCTAACTACTAACCTGCAGAAGAACAGGGCCATTAGATAAACGGGGGCAACCCCAGGAGCCGAAGCAGAACTGTTGTATCTGAGAAGCCCAAATCCAGAATCACTTGCTCAAATACAATTCTGGAAGTTCATAAAATTTGTCCACCTATCTGCAAGGTGCACGGTGCCTTTCGACCCGGTGTCGGCCCAGGTCCTGTGCTGGAAACGAGGGCTACCTCCTGGAGGCCGGAAAACACACGGCAGAAGACGAGCTGCAAGTCCAGACTCTGCCACTAGGCGGACCCAGATCCCCACCTCTGTGGGCCCCACCCAGTTCCCTCAGCTACAAAAGGAAGGGGTTGTTTTGGGTGAAGCTGACCGCCCACTTCCAGGATTATTCCACGTAGAAGGGGTCAGCAGAGCTACATTCAACTCCGAGGTAACCGCAACTCGCTCAGAGGACAGAGAGAGGCCTGCTCAGGCTGACTGGGGCTCGTCTCAGGTGCTATGAGGAGGTTCTCGCCGAGGAATGAGTGTCTCTCATTCACGGGAAAACAAGTCCGTGAAAACGGTCAGCGCTGGAGCAGGGAAGGGCAGTAGCAACTAAACCATATTTGACATTTTCCTGCAAAATGACTACTCAAGAAATGCTTTTAGAAAGGGGAGAAGGGGGGCTGAAGGGGAGCCGAGGGGCAAGCCCGCGAACAAGGGGAAAATGGGGGCACTCCCGCTTTACCCTCAGGGCCACATCCCAGGGGGATCCCTTCTAATTCACGAGAACACATCAATCTCGCTTTTCTTACTCTTACCACCTGCTCGTGTTGAGATTTTTCTAGAGTAATCTAAAAATACTCGACGCGAAAGGAAAGGAACTATAGTTTCAATTATGAGAAAATAAGCATCTTTCCCACACAAATGTCCCCAGTTAACTTCTTTTTTTTTTTCTTTTTTAAGCAAGCTCCACGCCGAACGTGGGGCTTGAACTTCCGACCCCCAAGATCGAGAGTCGCACCGCTCTATGCAAGGAGCCAGCCAGCGGCCCCCCCGGGTCGACGTCAGGACAGATGCCGGAGTCAGCGCGGACGCAAGGCGGACCCGAGGCAACGAGCCTCCGACGCCGCTGTGGGGCCGCAGGGCCCGCGACCGTCCCGGGCGGGAAAACCTCCGACGGGGCAGGCGCGTCTCGGTCCGCGAGCAGCGCGCGGCCTCCGGAGCCTGAGTCCCCCTGCGGGCGGGAGCCGCCCGACGGTCCCCGACAACGGCCAGCCCCGGGCGGGACGCAGAGGCGCGCGGGGACCCGGGGCGCGCACGGCCGAGGGGGCCACGGGCCGGTGCAGGGCGTGCTGGCTCCAGGGGAGCAGCCGTCGGGTCCCCCGCCCCGTTGCCGGGGCGCCTCCGGGGCCCACCGTCCTCCCGTCGAGCGGGGACCCGACGTCTGAGAGCCACCACGTGGGGTCCGGCCTTACCTGGACATGATTCACTCGCATACTAGTGCCACCACTTCAAAGGACCTGTCCTTTCCAAGGCCCCCGCGGGCACGACCCCCCCCCCCCCCGGGACCCGAGGGACGACGGTGCCCGCCGCCGCGAGGGGCCAGAAGGTGATTCAGCAGCTCCGCGCCGGCGCGGCCCGAGCGCCCGGAGCCCCGCCCCCGCCCCCCGGGCCCCGGCCCCTCAGCCGCTCCCGCCTCGGCCGCCCTGGGTCCCCGCCTCAGCCCCTCCGCGGGCCCGGCCCCCCGCGGCCCGACGTCAGCCCGCGGCCCCGGCCCCCCGTCGGCCCTCCAGGCCCCGACGCCCCTCAGGCCCCGGCCCTCCCCGGCCCCCCTCAGCCCTAGAGCAGCCCCCGGCCGGCCGTCGGCCCTCTTGGGTCCGACCCCCTCAACGCCCGGGCCCCGGCTCCTCTGTCAGCCGCAGGGAGCCGGCCCCGACCCCCCTCACCCCCGGCAGCCCCCGCCGCCGACTCTGGCCGCCCTGGGTCCCCGTCTCAGCCCCTCCGCGGGCCCGGCTCCCCGCGGCACCCACCGAAGGTCCGGCGCTGCTTGAAGGTCTTCTCCGACGGCATGGCGCGGGAGGAGAGGCGGAGGGTCCCGGCTGTCCCAAAAGGCGGCGGCGAAGACTCCGACTGTGGCGACAGCGACTTCCCTTGTGTCTCTTCAGGCCGCAGCCGCGTCAGGTGACCGGCGCGGCGTCCTAGGGGGCGGGGCCAGGGCCGGCCGCCGTAGCAGCCATGGCGGGCGTGGCGGAAGCGGGGCGGCGCGCGCGCGCGCGCGCGCGCGCAGCGGAGAGCCCGCCGTGCGCAGGCGCGCGGGCCGGGCTGGGTGTGGAGGTCCTGGCGCGCCCGCGGGAGGGAGCGCGCATCCGGGCCCCGCAGCCCCGCGGCAGAGCGTCCCTCGCGTCAAAGTCCCGCGTGGCCCAGCTGCTCCGACGGAGCCCGCCTCGCTGGGTGCCGCCTCTGTGACGAAGCGCCGACCCGAACGTGGGGTCGCTCCGTACTCCCGCTGCTGCGCCACGGGTCTGGGGGCTGCGGGTTGCTGGTCCGGATCAGGCACCTGTCGGGTGTTGAGCGCTCAGGGAACGGGCCCCGGGGAGGAGGGGCCCTCCGCGCCGCCGCGCGCCCCGGAGCCCTCTGTGAACGCGCAGTGGCCGCTGAGGGCGCGCCCGCGCGTGCCCGCGCCTGCGGGACGTGCGCCGTGCGGACAGCACTGCGGTGAGCACCGCGTACTTTGAACGGTACCGCATCTACGGGCCTCTTTCCCGTCCGAGTTGGTGGAAGCCTTTCTTAGTGCGCGTTTGACGAGTGACTGCACTGTTACCTACGTTATTACGCAGACACACACAACACACTACAATCCGTTCCTCGGTGTGGTTTTAATACAGCTGGGATTGCTTTTCTTACAGAAAAGCCAAGCATCCTGCGGATTCTCGGATAATTATTTCCCAGGACAACGACGTTAGTTGCAGCTTTTCACTCCGCTGTGTACTTGACAACAGGGCATTTGTGCATGCGTCACTTTCTGCCCCAGGTTTCCCCCCTTGTGTCACAGTCCTTTACATTGAAAAACCTCTGAATACAAACACCACGTAAGCATTCTATCTGGGTTCCAAAGTTCCAAAGGAAGGCTTCAAGCTCCAAGTGTATTATCTCGCTTGCTTTGTATTTATTCTGTGAAAAATGGAAAAAAATCCAGTAAGCGCTTGTACCTAGGTGGAGCTAAACACAGAATGATCGGGGTTGTAGTCTTAAAAGAGAGTGCGGACTGTATGCTGCTTTCTTTTCTTGATTTAAAAAAAAAATATTTAATATTGACTGATGAGTTGCTTTCTTGGCTTAATTGCTGTTTTGTAAGAAATGGACTTTTCGTTCTCTTGCTGCACAACTGTTCCGAACGCAAGAGGGGGAAAAAACAATCAATATCTGGCATATGGAGGTGGGGGAAGGGAAGGAGGGTTTCATATTTCCCTAGTCCCTTAGGCAGCCATACAGCTTTCCCAAATTACCCCAGGCCTTGAGTTTGCCGCCGCAGGGGTAGGCTTCAAGGGCTCAGCTAGTGATGCTACAGAATCACTCTGATTTTCAAGTACTGCAGTCCACATTTACAGTGACTGCTAAAGTCTTCCGTAATCTTGAACTCCTACTTGCACCTAAAACCCTATCTCTATTGTGCCTCAGAAAATCGTCTACCACAGTGGGGGTGTAAAGGTGTCTCATAAGCATCATCTCCGTGTACGAATAACATATTCATATAATTCGTATTAAATCAGATCTAAAATGTACTAATGTTTTGAACATTCATATAATGTAACTTAGTGTAACTTTTGAAAACAAGAGTGCTCCAGCCTATGTGAAGAATCTCATGTGCCCTCGAATTGCAGCTTAATAGGAGTTTGATGTAGTGAACTATTTTCAGTGGTAAATTAATGTTCATGTATTATACTAAGCTACTTGATATAAGCCTAGTATGATTTATTTTTAAAGGGATAATATAAATATTACCATTCCTTAAAATAATCCATATAAAGTGGAAAAGCAAGGACACATCTTTCATTTAAATTTTTTCAATGCTTTCTCCAGGAATCTCATGGTGCTTTTAAATTATTGAACTATTATTCTAGCAAGCCATATGGTGTCAGTTTTAAATAACTCCGATCCCATTCCTTCTTCTATAACATGAAATGACCATAATTGTGGAGGAAATAAGATCACCGCTAAAAACTGAACATGATACCCCCAGCATCAGTGACGTAATGTGGCTGTAAATCATGCTGTCCGGCTATTTCTAAGAATCTGTTAAATGAGGCACAGAACATTAACCTGCAGGGCAGGGCATATTATTTTTGCCTCACACAACATGGAGGACAAGTCACACCAAGAAGTTGTTCAGCACCTCGGGCCGGCCTGGCTTGTCCCGCCTCTCCTCTTTCTGATTGGAAGAGATATTCCAGCCTGGAGGGTGTCTGGGCACTCATTGGCCAGTTGTCCTATCATTCCCGCGTCATCTCTTGCTCTTTAGAACAAGTAAACAAACAAGTATTGCTCAAGAGAAGCCCGGGAGCTATTCTCAGAAAGGATTTAGTCAGGAGGATTTTGAGGTTGACCCTCAATGGATCGCGGTGTATAGGAGTGTCTGCACCCGCTCCTGGGAGCTGCCGTCAGCAGCCGCCAGAGGCACCTTGCGCAGGGCCTCCTGTCCCCGGGAAGCTGTCTCTGATACACCTCAGAAATCAGCGAGCCAGCGCAGCAGGGAAGCCAGCACGAATCACTCGCAGGATCTAACATTATTTATGAAAGGGACGTGAACAGCTGATTCGGCGTTCCACAGGGTTTTTGTTTGATTATCAGCAAGTTCTGAAGGATTGCTGGTTTTCCAGCTTTTGCCCATATAAGGGACTGTTAACGGAGGCATCTGTTGAGTGTCTATGGGCCCTCTTAAACTGTGAACCTTTGTTTGGCCTTTGAGTATTTCGCCTTCTTTCCATTACTTTGACTGTTTCTTCCGAGCAGGGAGTAAGGTTCCATTTTCATGTCTGGATTGTGAGAACTAGCAGGGTTAAAGTTAAGTTTTTTTAGGTCCGAGAAATACTGTTTTCTGGGACTTATGGGGCAACTATTTTTTTTAATGCTTATTTTTGAGAGAGAGAGAGAGAGAGAGAGAGAGAGAGAGAGAGAGAGAGAGAGAGCGCGAGCGAGCAGGGAAGGAACAGAGAGAGATGGAGACACAGAATCCAAACTCAGGCTCCAGGCTCTGAGCTATCAGCACGGAGCCCGACACGGGGCTCAACTTAGGACGGTGATATCATGACCTGAGCCAAAGTCCAAAGCATAACTGATTGAGCCACCCAGGCACTCATTAGGGCAACTGATAAAAGAAATAATCCTTCCCAGTAATCTGCTTATCTCCTTAGATGTTATCAGTTCTCTGTAACAAAGCTCATTACTATAGTCTCCTCCTAGTTCTAATATGTAGTTTTTTTTTCTTTTTTCTTTTTTTTGGTATGAACACATCCTCCTTACTGTTCTTTGTATGGGATACATTTCTGTATAAGGGACAAGGAAAGTGTTGAGGACACACAAAACTTTTTGGGTTCGATGTGTAATAGTTATCTGCTACCCATAAATAAGCCTTTCCCGTTGGGCTCCTGTCTGCCAACGGTGGCTGCGCAAGCTCCCACAGCCAAATGTTTCTTTTCTAGTCGGGTTAGCACTGATGAAGTCCTTGCACATGTTGGGGTGCCTTATCGTCCACAACCTTCTGTTCGTCCTGCCCTTGAGGATACACAGATAGAGCTAGGTCTTCCCAACCGTCCAGTTATCCAATCCACACTCTCAACAGAATAGTTTCACCATTCTTCTAACGATGGAAATTTAACAAAATTATTTTGTACATCAATACAACTCTAAACTCCTCTAGGAGAAAATTGCCAATGGGAGGGTAGAAAAATTTAGGGAAAAAAAGGTAAAATCTAACAGTGGCAAAGATATTTTAGAAGCTCTAGATACACGCCTAACATAGCACGTAGGCTAGTCAGGCATCCTGCAAGTTTATCACCTATTTCTACTTGCTGAAATATTTCCTAGCTTGGATTATAATGCTGACCCATCAGGCTTCTCTAAATTTGTATGGTTCATGTTATTCACTTTTTAGTCTTATAGCCAGGTTTTTTTTTTTTTCCATTCAAAAAACGTTCAGTCAGTAAACGTCCACTGACTACATGATGATGTGTGTTGGTGTGTATATCACATGACAAGGGCTACCTCTAGGGAGATTGGTACAAAGGAAGCAAGTGTTTATGATAAAACAATGCGATGGTGCTTCTTCCTAGGAGATGCTATTTGGGGACAAGGAGGAAGGAGGCTGGCTCTTTAATGGCACAGAGGAGATGTCTTCCTGCAGAGGAGACGGCTTGAGCAAAGTCAGAGTTGTAACTAGGCTGGTGAGTTTTGGATTATCAGAGGCTGCCCCCTGAGAGATGGGTGTGGGTACAGGCCCTAAGGCCAGATTGGGATTTACACACGGGGTGGTAAGGAACCATTGGCGCCATTAAATACCTTTACGTAGGTAAGCACCACGTGCCATTAAATACCTTTAGGTAGGTAAGCGCCACAGCGAGTCGGCTTTGGCTTATGTGTTACTATTTCACAAATAGAGTCGTGATACCAGCGTGGAGACTGGTCAGAAACAGTCTAGATGCAGAGAGGCCAGTTGGGTGTTGTTTTTCAGTTGCGGGCACCTGAGCTGGTCAAGGTTTGAACTATGTTTTGTTCTTTTTGTTAGAAAATGCACGTCCCCTATTTTCAGATTCTACGGATCAGGGGAGGCAGCCCTCTTTCTGGCCTTAAGACCTCTCTACAGTCAGACACTGCGGTCATTAGTTTTATATTTGATTAGCAAGACCTCAAGCTCCCCCAGAAACACTGGGGTGGCCAGGGGATTCTTGGCTTCCCTTTTAGACTGGGCAGTTCCTGAAGGGTTCAAGGCTTCTTTGTAGAGCGATTCCTGTAACCACACCCACACCCCCGGGGCCTGACTCTGGAAACGACGAATAACTAGTTTCTAGTTGTTGTGAGCTATTTAAGGTAGGCCACCGTCACCGGAAGCCTATGTATATCTCTCCAGTTGGGCCCCGCCTTCTAGAACACACGTGCCCTGGAGCACAGTAAACAAGGTAACTAAGGGCGGAACCACAAGACCAGTCTGGACCACACCGGAGTCGGTGTTTTGATGCATCAGCTAGTAGGATTTCCCCTTTCAGTGCAGTAAGGGAAGAAATGAGTGGATGTCCATTTTTAGATAGAAGAGAGGAGGACGATTGGCACCTTCGGGATTCTATATGGCTTTCCGTGGGCGGTTTGGGGCGCTAGACAAGGGTGCACCGATCCCCAGGCCACCTAATCAGGTCTCAGGCGGTCCTGGACGCTGTCTGGAGTAGTCCTTGGAGCCGGGGCGCTGTGTGTTGTGGGGGTTCTGGGGAGGGTCCCTGTGGCCGTCCACGACGGTGGAGGTGGGGTCCTCGGGGCCGTCTTGGGGTGGCTCTCAGGGGTCGGAGGAACCTCCGGGGGACGTCGGGCCGTCCTGGGTCGCTGGGGGTGGGGAACCTTCCGGGGACCTCAAGCCGTCTGGGAGGGTTCTGGGTGGGGGCCTCCGGGGGTCCTCGACCATCTTGGGGGGTCCTCCGGCCTTCGTCGCAGCGGCGGTCACGCCCGCCCGCCCGCATCCCACGACACTGCCACCCCAGTTAGCGCAGTGGGGAGGGCGTGAGCCCATACTCCCGAGATGGCGAGTTGGGGCCCTTGCGCGCGTCCTCAGTCGGGAAGCGGCTGTCGTCGCCCGATTTTAATGGCATTCTTTTCCCGTGCCTGGTTCGGGCGCGGAGCCGGGGACCCACTAGCGTCAGGTCCCGGCTGGGCCGCGGGGGCCTGAAAGGCGCACCGCTGGGTGGGCGGGGGCGGGGCCCGCCGTGCTCCCGGGGGCGGGGCCCGGCCGTCCGGCGGCGCGTGCGCACTGGCGGCGGCGGCGCGGGGGCCGTCCATCGCGCCGGCATGGCGGTGTGCGCTCGTCTCTGCGGCGTGGGCCCGTCGCGGGGCTGCCGGCGTCGCCAGCAGCGCCGGGGCCCGGCCGAGACCGCGGCGGCCGACAGCGAGCCGGACACGGACCCGGAGGAGGAGCTCATCGAGGCGGGCGCGGCGGCGCTGGCCGGGGCGGTGGGCGGCCGGGGCGCGGGCCCCTCGTCGCCCCCGCGCTGCTCGCTGCTGGAGCTGCCGCCGGAGCTGCTGGTGGAGATCTTCGCCTCGCTGCCCGGCACCGACCTGCCCAGCCTGGCCCAGGTCTGCACCAAGTTCCGGCGCATCCTGCACACCGACACCATCTGGAGAAGACGCTGCCGGGAGGGTGAGCGCGCTCGGGCGGGGGTCCTGGCGGGCGGGGGGCAAGCAGGGAGAGGGTCCCGGCCGGGCGGGGGGCGGTGACCCCGGGGCTGTCTTCCGCACAACCGGGGCGCGGAGTCTGGGAGAGGTGGGGTCCCGGCAGGGCCGCGGGGCCGCGCTCTGCCGGTCCTGGGGGCTCCGAGCGGGGGTGGAGGGGTCTCCGGCCGCGGGGACAGGACGGAGACCGTCCTGGCATTGGGGTGGGTTCAGGCCGGGGAGTAAGCTGACGCTTGTGGGCATCGTCCTCGGTCCCCAGGCCTCGGGGGCGGAGCTGACGGAGCGCAGGGGGCGAAGGTTGGGGAAGCAGCGGGAGCCGGGGAGTGTGGAGGGTCTCCGGAGGGGCAGATGGAGCCGGTAGTGCGGGAGAGGGTTGAGTTCCCTCTTGGATGCTGGTGGCAGTAGAGACGGTGGCGAATAGTTTTGTAACAGATCCCAGGAGGAAGGGTTTACTTAATCCAGAGTTCCAGGCTCGTTCGTGTAAACGTTGACAAATCCCAGGTCTTCAGTGAGGTGTCATGTTTTGGTAAAAAGGCTAGGTAAGAGCGACAGAAGGAAGAAAGTAAGAATTATCGCCGATTCCTGCCACTCCAAAAATTTTGGGAAACGTCTCTCCGTCTGCACATGTAGAGTCCTGTGGGCATTTTTACCGAGACGGGATCGTGCCATATATATTCTCTTAGAGATGGGTCAGTATAGAAAAAGCTTCCTGGCGTTCCTGTGCGTGCAAATGCCACAGAGTAGTTCGTCCCTTACCGGTCGGCTTCTGAGTTCGCAGTCTTTTCTTTGTCATAAACAGTGCTTGTCAGGGCTGCTTTTGTGCGTTTCTGTAGAAATTTATCTCTCCTTGTGTCGTTGAGGATTTCTGCGATTATCTTGTTAAGGTGCTCGTCCTCGCAGCGCGGTTGGGGGTGGTAGGGTGTGCGCAGTGATAGCGCATAGACCCCCACTGCCCTGCCGCTGGAATTTGCGTCCCCCAAGGGAGTGCAGGAGAAGGCCTCTTTCCCCAGATCCTCCCCAACAAGGCCAGTTATATCTCTGCTGTAAAGCTCAGTGGTCAGGGCTCCGGATTTTTAGTCAGCGGTGCAGGCTGTATTTATGTGCTCTGAGACCTTGGACATGCTGCTTCGCCTTCCCAAGTATTTGGGAGATGCTGCTCCCATAGGGTCCCGTTGAGGGTTAAATGAGATGATGCATGTGAAAGTCTCACCCCCTAAATGGCGATTTTCTATTATGGGGCTTCTTGGCCATTGTATTTCATCTCTTGTGATTCCTTATTTGTGTGTTTTTGTGTTTTGTCTCTTAGTCTGTTTTTTGTAAGAACAAATTTGTAAGAACACTCCAAGTATTAGCAGTATTCACTTTGTGTCTTGTGTGTGGCAAGCGCATTTCTTTTGACATTTTAAAGTAGAGGTAAATAAAGTTCCAAATTCTCTTTCTCTCTGAACTCTGCCTTTTCATTTGTTTTGCTTCCTGTACACCGTGCGACCCAGAGTGGTCACAGGTGCTCCCTCCTGCTTTGAGAAGTTGTCTGTCCCTCAGCCAAACCAGTGCGCTGCTTTCTGATGGGCTCGTCCCCGGGGAATTGTGGCTAGCTCTACTTAAGAAACAGGGAGTGGTGAAGACTTTAGTGTAATCAAAAGCTCAAAGGTATGCCACTGAGTAAAACTCTCTGGGGATAATGTTCAGATTGAATTGCTAGAGTTGCTAATGGAACTGTAGGAAGTCCTAATGCAGATGTAGAAGGAGTTGGGTCTGACACGGAAGGAGTATGCAGGGGGCGCCCGGGTGGCTCAGTCGGTTGAGGGTCTGGCTTCAGCTCTGGTCATGATCCCATGGTTGGTGGGTTCGAGCCCCACGTCCGGCTCTGTGCTGACTGCTAGCTCAGAGACTGGAGCCTGCTTCGATTCTTTGTCTCCCTCTCTCTCTGTCCCTCCCCTAGTTCACACGTTGTCTCTCCCTGTCTCTCAAAAGTAAATAAATGTAAAAAAAATTAAAAATAATTTTTTTTTAAAAAAAGAAGGCGTGTGCAGCCCTTTCCTGCTGGGGCACTTCTCAGTTCCACTTCCTGGGACAGCCGACCACGAGACGGTAGAAGCAAGGCTAACTCGGGTCAGCGATGTTCAGCAAGGCTAACAGGGAAAATTTTCTTTTTGAGAAATTAAAAAAAAAAGAAAAAATGGTAAAACAGGCATATTCCTAGTCATCCGCAATAAATGTTCATTCTTATATTTGCTTTTGATTCCTTTACCTTAAAAATTTTTTTTTATTTTTTAAATGTTTAATTATTTTGAGGGGAGGGTGGGGGCTGGGGGAGAGGGGCACAGAGAGGGAGACAGAATCCCAAGCAGACTCCGCACCATCAGCACAGACCCCGACTCAGGGCTTGCTCAGGAACTGTGAGATCGGGATCTGAGCCAAAACCAGGAGTCAGATGATCAGCCTAACAGATTGAGCCCCCCAGGCGCCCCTCCTCGACCTTTTTTTTTTTTTTTAAAGAAAACATCTCAGCAGATACTCAAAGTCACTTCTGATCTAAACTGCCCTTCCTACTCCAAGAAGCAGCCACTGTCATAGGCTTAACTTACTAGCGTGTATAGGACATAGACACCTGTGTTTAGGGTATACTAGGACATTGTCCCCAGATGTGACGTTTTGTGGTTGGTGTAGTTTCTAGAAATCTATCATAGTGTAAGTACAGTGCATTTGCTTTTGCCCTTGGGAACTTGTGCTTTTAAGTTCTGTCCATGTGAATACATTTAATTCTGGTTCACGCTTTTTAAATGCTGTGTAGTGGTTCATAATTTGGAGAGACCACACTTTGTTCCTTCTTTTATTTTTCTTTCTTTCTTTTATTATACGTAGCATGTGGTGAACGGTCTTTAGGTTTCCTTGAATGCAGATAAAATATATGCTGAAGTAGTGTTTCCGGGGCAGAGGGCTGTGTGGTTTGCACTTTTACGAGGTAGTGCCCAGTTACTGGTGGGCGTGATTTTAGCTGCCTCCACGCCTGTCACTAGCGCACGAACAGGAGGTCACAGAAGAGGAAACACAGATGTGCGGTTTGCGTCGTCACGAAGCTCCGTCATTTCAGGTCCGGCTTTTAAGTTATCCTGTTTAGTCCGGCATCTGCTGGATTCTTTCTAGTCTGAACCATTGGCGTTTTTTTTTAAGTATTTATTTTGAGAGAGTGTGTGAGCTGGTGAGGGGCAGAGAGAGGGAGAGGAGGGAGAGGAGGGGGAGGAGGGAGAGGAGAGGAGAGAACCCCAAGCGGGCTCTGCGCCGTCAGTGCAGCCCCATGCGGGGCTCCGCCTCACAACGGTGAGATCATGACCTGAGCCAAGGTCAAGAGTTGGGTGCTTAACTAACCTGAGCCGCCCAGGCGCCCCTAAACAATGCATTTTTAATTATTTTAATTTGCATGTGCCTGATAACTAGTAAGGATACACATTTTAAAAATATAATTGTTGGCAGTTTGGATTTTTCTTACTTGCTTATCCTTTTTGCCCATTTTTTTCTTCCTCTATTTTTCTTAATGATTTTTAGGCTTTATTTGTTTCATCTGGATAGATTGCTGTATGGCAAAACATTTTCTTGTGGTCTCTAGTCGTTTGAAATTTAACTTCATTTATAATGACTTGTGAACATTACCATGTTAATCAAATTTACGAAGGTGTTTTCATCCCAGGGTTATGCAGGTGGTCAGCAGCCGGGCCTTCCGTTCCAGTGGTTCATTCTGGCGGCTTTAACTGCAGGCTCGTTCATGTCTAACCCTGGACGGTTGGCAATCCTGTACGGTGTACCTGCATGTCTCATAGAGGTGGTCCGGCTGTGACTGCGGCACGCGCACACACATGTGAGAACAGTCCCGTGTGACACGGGTCTGATTTCACTTCTCTTAGCTCCCAGAGTTCATCTTTCCTGAGCTGGGCATTTGGTTAAGGTGAGTGTTCACAAGGCCAAAGCGCCACGTCCGTTTCAGTAAAAAACCAAAGTTCTCCCGGTGTTGGCGATGGGGAGGTGGGCTCTCAGGCCGGTCGAGGAGGTGGGTTGTCCTGGCCCCTCCCGTGAATGGAACCTCCAGGTCTGGTCCAGCCCTGACGGGGGTATAACGGTGGCTCCGGTTTTTAGAGTCTCAGGAGGGTGAGACTAATTAGTGAATTTGCGTGTTGACACATTGGCTTCTGTCTTTTGATACCTGGATTTGCCAGAACAGAAGACAACCCACAAAACCGGGAGTGGGAAAGAGGATACCCTCCCCCTGAGTTCTCTTGCTTCATAGAATTTGGGGCCACGATCGCCTTGCAGGGTACAGGCAGCGTGTGCGTGTTTAAATGGCGAGGAGGATTTTCCATGGGGAGGGGTGGGGGTAACACTGGAAACATAACACGAGGCCGCTCTCTATAATGTTGGGTGAGAAGTTCGCCCTTTCTGGCGTCCTAGCAACAAGTCAGTTATCTGTACAGAACTTTGGATTTTCTAGCCTGCTGCTTAGTGGAGACGCTGGATCCGATATTTCCTAGTGATATGTCTCTGGGCAGGCGAAGGAGGCAGGGAGAAGCCAGGTCTGCGCTCCTGACTCCGGGGGACGCACAGGACAGCCGGCGGGTGTGTGCCCTCTCACAGGCGGCAAACCGTGCGGCCTCCTGGGCGGCCGGGGCCGGGTAAACACTTTCTGATGCATCACTCCTTTGGCTGCAGGCCTCCTGCGGTGACTTACGTGTGGGGCTATAAATAAGTCATCTTTTCTCGGAGTTCTGAGGGCGAAGCCAAGTGCGTTATTTTGCCTTTGACCCTGACGAGGCTTTTCTTGGTGAGTACTTCACCATGGGGTTGGTGAAGTTAGAAGTCCACATTCAGACCATGGTTCTAAATAAAAATATTCAAATAATAACAAGAGACAAATGCAGGAACAAAGGAAGTGCTCATACGTGGTGTGTTTTCCCCTCCCACACTGAGCTCTAAACGTTCAGACGTAAGGATTTCATATCAGTCAGCTCAGTACCTGCTGGTGTCAGGTTTTGAACTTAATGACATATAATTTGCCCATTTCTCCCCTTGATGGTAAGTTTTTTGACACATAGAATTATATTTGGGTAATATTTTGATCTGTTGTAAGCCTAAAGTGGGTTTAAATTCCATCATAATTTGAAATAAGCCTTTTTCAATAACGTATAGTCTTTATGACAGAAACGGGGAATTAAAAACCAATATTTAATTCTATTTTTGCAAGCAGAAGGAAATGCTATTTCTGTCCTATCTAATACGCTGATGCATAATTTGAACAATGTGGCTTTTGTTGAATATGGTTAAAGTTGGAAGGTCGTCTTGGGAAGAGGTGAAGTGGGCGAGCTGTTCGTGTGAAGGTTGGCTTCAGGAGTATTTTGTGATTACGGTAAAGCAGATCCTGGCTGAGCCCACTGGTTCTGCTGGTGGACGGGCAGACCGGCCAGCTGCTCCGGCCGTAGGAACGCACGTGTCTTAACCGCGAGCAGGGGCGGCTATGCCCTGGACGGCAGCAGGACTGCAGAACTTGAGGGAAATCCTTTATCTTTTTTTCCTGCTTTACCAGTGGAAAGGACTTTAGTTCTCTATGTTTTTGCAAGTTGAATCTCATATGGTGCTTTAGAGAGAAAACTTTTCCTTTCAATTAGCAAAGCAGAGCAGGGTAAAGGACAGCGGTGCACCATAGGGGAACATTTTTTAGACTTCCTTTTTGATAACCTTAAAAAAGTAAGCTGGAAAGCGAACCTGGTACCCAGAAAGCACCGAATAAAGATTCCCCCAACCATATTTAGTCGGACAGATGCTGGCACCTTGCCAAAAAGAATCGATTGGTTGTTAGAAGTCCAGGCATTTTTACTGGTTCCCTGTGTTGATAAAAATGATTACGTAATGCATTTGAGGCTCTGGGTTTGTCTTTCTGGCTGGAAAGGGCATGTAAACACAAGGGTATCTTTGGGACTCTGGAAAGGAACAAGTGTCCTCTCAAAACTGCAGGCTGTGTCCCCAAGCTGGGCAGGGCTGGGAACTCATGAGTCAGCGTCCTTTGCCTGGATACCTTCACTGTCCACCCGGTGGCGATGGAGGGGCCAGTAAGCCTGAGTTGGCCCAGCCTGCGTGTGGAGTATTTGCGGAGAAGGGTCAGGTCAGAAATACTAGATGAGGTCCTGGGGGGTGACTGCCCGGTCAGGCTGACGGGCTTCTCTCCTGGTCTCATCCATGGGCGGCAGGTCAGGGAGTGAGCTCAGGAAGGGTGGGTGTCTAAGAGGACAGATGGGCCTTCCCAGGAGTGGGTGTCACTTGGCCGGCAGGTGCCTGTCGTGGGAGCTGGATGGGGTCAGAGTCCTTAGCCCGTTGGCCCGGAGACGGTTTATCTTTGCATGGACGGGCCTGGTCGAGAACCAGCCACGTCAGTCATGGAGGCGGGTTCAGCCATCCTGGTTCTGTTTGTGTGGCGTCCCGAATGTTCCCGTGTTTAGTAAGGGACACCTGTGGGCCATGTCCAGGTTTTGGGTTTTACAGTCTTACCGTCCTAAGATGAGCTGGCTGCAGAATGTTTTTCCAGCTCTGCTACATTATTTAAAAAAAAAAGAGAAAAGAGAAAGGCATTTCATGCAGCTGCAGTGATGGGTGTGTGAGGCAGTGGGCTGGACGGCACACGGGGCTCGGGTCAGTGCCGTGCCGTCGGACGGGTGTCCCTGGGGGCTGGGTGCCCAGCCCCTCTGTCCTGCCCAGTGGAGTCCCCTCCCCCCAGCCCCCCCAACTTTTTTTTAGCCTTGGAAGTAAACTTGGAGTCCTATTTTATTGAGGAGCGTAACTATTCCCTGATTTAGTGCAAACAAAAATCAGTCTTATAGCCAAACTGCCGTAGAGTTCCGTTAGAGACCCTGCGCGTGTGCGGCGGGCAGGCAGGAAGCCCACATTCCCGCCCTTCTCCCGGCTTGCCAGTGACACGTCTGGTCACACGGCCCTTTCCTCCTGCCTCTGCCTCACCTGGACTCTTCCGGGCCTTTTTTTTTCCTTCCCTATGCTGCCCGTGGACTCCCATCAGTGCCACCGTCCAAGTCTTTCTGGGGCTGGGAGACCGCCTCCCTTTCCCGCTGTGTCTGTGTGACCACCAGGGCACCGCGGTAGCGGCTTCCTGCTGCGCGGTCACAGCGTGAACCGGGGCGGGGGGGGGGGGGGGGGGGGGGGGGGGGGGCTGGGTCCCTCTGGCAGCTTCCAGCACCGAGGTGGCGCACGAGGTCGGCGCGCCCGTGCTCGGTCCCCTTCTGCTCCGACGCGTGTGTTTATCTGTCACGGCTGGCACACGGCCTTTGTCCGTTAATATCCACCTTCTCTTCCAGGGAAAGGGCCTCTGACGAAGCAGAGTGTGTCTGTGGGTTCTGCAGGGGTGAGGGAGAGAGAGAGAACGCTGTAGCCCCCTCCCCCCCAATCCCTGGAGAGTGACTAGAGTGCGGTGTGGACCGGGAGGTTTTGGAAAACCCCTGGACCCGGACCCGAGCTCCCTTGTTGGACAGGGAATGCATGGGGAGCGCTGGGCAGCTCCTGGCACTTGGGTCTCAGGAGGCTACTGCTTGTGTGGACTTGACTCCGGCCAAATTACTGGGCTGTTCGTTCCCTCGCAGCAAAACAGTTTTCAAATTGCTTTTTTATAATTACAAAACATTTTTTATGTGTTTATTTAAATTTTTTAGTTCTGAGAGACAGAGGGAGACAGAGTGTGGGCGAGGGTCAGAGAGAGAGAGGGAGAGAGAGGGAGACACAGAATCCGAGGCAGCTCCAGGCTCCGAGCCGTCAGCACAGAGCCCGACGCGGGGCTCGAACCCACAAACCGTGAGATCGTGACCTGAGCCGAAGTTGGACGCTTAAGTGACTGGGCCCCCCGGGCAGGCGTCCTGGAAATTCTCCGGCTGGGATATTTGAAGTGGCAGCTTACTCTTCTCGTGCTGGCAGATGTGTACGCACAACAGACTGGCCGCGCGGGCCGCCCCGTCCGTGAGTGCACGTTCACGGTGCCGCGCGGCCCTCGCCCGTGCCGTGTGCGCGTGGAGCTTCACTTGGGCACCGTTGGCGTCCTGCCAGTTCACAGGAACATTTCGGGCCAGTGTCCTCCCTTCTGTTGAAAAGACCAGAGCAGACCTCCGGAGGATCTGGGCACTGTCAAGAATGACGCAGTGGGGGCAGCACTTTGCCATCACCGGCCACGCTGCGTGGATCCGCGTTCCAGATGGCCTGCTGAGACCCCCGCCCTCCTGTGGGGGGGCGCCGTGCCGGTCCCGGAGCGGCCGTGCCGTGAAGACCCGGCTGGACCCGCACACCCAGTGTGAGCACACGAGTCCCGTGGTGACGCGTGAGGGCTGGGGGCCGAGCTCACCCCACGGGGCGCCCCGTCCGGGCTTGTTCCGGGTCTGGCAGTGCGCGCTCTGCCCCTCCGTGCCGGCCGCGGTTCCCCCTGCGTGTGTCTCCTCCTCGCTGGTGTGGACGTGGTGGTAGCGGTCTGCCGGCAGGGTCGAGGATGCTGGCGTCTGGCCCGAGCCACGGGTGGTGCCGGGCGGTGGCGTCATTGTCAGCTCGGCCATGGGCACTGGATCCGCGGGGACCGGCTCGGTGCGGTGCTTGCCTTTCAAAGCCCGCTAGGACCTGACGGGCCCGAGGTTTCAGCTGGAAAGGGCTGGGGTGGGTGACTTGGAAAAGTGGGGCTGTGGCGGGGCGGGGCAGGGGAAGGGAGGGGGGAGCAGGAGGGTGTCCAAGGATCCCTGTCACTGGCTGGGGTCTGGGTGGTCTGGTGCCAAAGGACGCGGGTGTGCGGCTCCTCCTTCCAGGGTCTGACCCACGACGCTGGTCCCAGGCCTGTGGCTTTGTTTGATAGAACCAGGAGTGTGGGGAGCCCCTGCCGGGGTGCGGGGGCCTTTGTGGAGCCCTGACGCCAAGGAACATGTCCTTCCCTTGGGAACATGTTGTCTCCAGACCCCTGACCTTGAGCTGGTCGTCGTCTGCTTTCGGGTTTGTGCAATTAGGCTTCTAGACAGCGCGGGCTGTCGTTTCGTCGAGCGCGGCCCGAGCCCAGGATGGCGGCTCCACGGGCACGTGCGGGCGCCGACTGTGCGCACGAGCCCCCCGTGGGCGCCGACTGTGCGCACGAGCCCCCCGTGGGCGCCGACTGTGCGCACGAGCCCCCCGTGGGCGCCGACTGTGCGCACGAGCCCCCCGCAGGCTCCCCCGCCGGGCGGACTCCGACTAGAAGGCGGGGCTGGGGCTTCGGCATGCGTCCCCTTCCGTCCCCCCCCCGGCTGCCTGTGTCTGTGGCCCGTGATTTCTTGGCCGCGGTCTCCAGCGAGTGTTTCTTGTTGCAGAGTACGGCGTGTGCGAGAACCTGCGGAAGCTGGACATCACGGGCGTGTCTTGTAGGGACGTCTACGCCAAGCGTAAGTCACCCCGTTCGTCCGCGTCCCCTTCGCTCCCGGGGCAGACGCAGCGGGAGCACCCACGCGGGGAACGCAGACGGGTTTGACCCCCAGGTCCCTTCTCGGACCCCTGCTCGGGGTCGTGGCTGGCACGCCGAGGACAGCGCTGGTGGCGGCCGTGCTGAAAACCCAGGGACTCTTTCCTCTGTTTCTGGGCATCTCGCCCTTACGTTTCAGCCCGTCAAGGATAATGGGCTCTTTTATTAGGCACCAGGGGCCGTTAGCTCTGAGAGACGCAGCTGCACTGGAAACGCTGGGGTGTTTCTAGAAGTGTCCCTTCCTCTGGATCCCAGGCCTGCAGCCTGAGGGGACACGTGGACAGCAGCTCCGCTGTGAGGTGTGACCGCGCCCCCGGGCTCCCTCTGCGGCGCTGGGCTGCCTTGGACCGCACCGTCCTCCAGCCCCACCCCAGGCTCCCCTTTCTTGGGCTCCATCTGCCCTGCCCTCCCCTGTCTCCATGTTGAGCCCCCCAGACTCCCCATTCCTTGTTCTCCACTCCCTTGCCTTCCGATGTCACTAGTGACACTCCCTGTCTGTGTGGTCAGAGCCCCCCCAGCCCCAAAGTCTCTCCACGGGGCTCCTTAGCGTGTGAAGGCCTCTGTTCACACTGTCGCCGCCCAGGAGCCATGGATGGTGGCCGACCCGCAGGTCCAATGCCCAGCCGCCCCCGGGGCTGGGGATCGCAGCCCCGATGGTGACCCAGTTCTCTCTGGCCTAAAGTTGACTTTTCATTGCTCTAAAAAGGACCTTAAGTTTTCATCTCAAAACCATCTTGATAGATTTGGGTTTTCTTTCTTTTGAAATGTTCTCCCTTGAAAGAGCAGGTGGTCCGCTCCCTCAATGCCTCTCCCGCGAGCTGGGGCTGGGAGCACCTCTGACTCGGGTGGGAGGAGGAGGGGGGCGGCTAAGGGCCAGCGGACACCCTGGCACCCCTCCAGGGTCTGGGCCGCACCGGCTCCCGCCTCTTTCCCCATCCCTCCTCTGAGCAGCTCTGTCACTCGGGGTCTCTCTCTGTGATGCCCCTCCTAGGGAGTGCGGGTCGCCACGGAGGGTGGGCTCTGTGGGAGACCCTGGGGGCTCCATCCCCGCATGCGGCCCGTGTTCCGAGTGCGGCTTGCTCATGCCGGCGGTGGGGCGGGGGGGTCCTCAAGGGCCTTCCTCCGAGGAGCTGGTGTGCTCGAGACCCATGCGGCTTGCCGGGGCTCGGCTGCGCCCTCCGACCTGCCGTGCACCTCTGGGGGGCTCTGCCCTGCACCTCTGGGGGCTTCTGCCACGCCCAGCACCCTGCTTCCCCCCTGTCCTCCTGGGGCCTTGGGCTTCCTCCTCACCCTCTGCTGCTGCACCCAGATCGGCAGTTGCCCCCTGGGCCCCGTCCTTGGCCCTGGACCCCACGCGAGGCCAGCTGCTCGGGGCCCACCAGCTCCCCCTTCCCAATGTATGCTCATACTGCTTTCTGCTCATGCCTCTGCATCTCTCCAGGGGACCTGGGTCCGGGGGCCCCAGCAGTCACACGGCCTGAACGCCTGATTCCTTCCTGTCTTCTCAGCAGCCAGAACAGTGCTGCTCTGCATCCTGCAAGGCCAGATTCCAGAAAGCCAGTTCTGCCCCCTCCCTGCTGCAGCCTCCGTTCTGTGGGCGCACACGGCCCTGGGTGCACCCTGGTTCCTCTGTGGTTGCCCAGAGCTGGTATCCTGAGTCCCACCAGAGTGTGGGATTGGGGGGTTTAGACTCGCTGTCAGCATTGTTAAGTGGAAGCCCTCCCCACCCCCCACAGCAGTCTCTGTGCACGCGCACACGGAACAGAGGGGTCCCGGCTCTTCTGGACCGTCACAGCGTCAGGTGGTTATCATCTGACTGCTTGTTCCGGAGGTCGTTGGACAGTATCGTCTGAAAGCAGCTTGAAGGCAGACTTGTCCTCGGGAGTGGGAGCACTCAGACATCTCCGGAGTGGGAGCACTCAGAATAGCGTCTGGAGGCAGGCAGGTGCCTCTGCCCACCGGGGTGGGTGCAGATGTGGGAGTTAAGGCGCCCTCGGAGCTCAGCTTGGCTCCGCCGTCCTGTGGAGCGCAGGTGGGCACGCAGGTGGGCAGCGGATGGTACAGCCGGGGGAAGCTGGGGTGGGCGAGGGAGAGGGGACGGGTGAAGACGCTCTTGCATGTGTCTGGAGTGCTGGGCGTGTGGACAGGCACAGGCGGATGTCCGGAGACCTCTTTTCACTGCTGAATCTTGACCCTGTGAAAATGGTTACAAAATCCAGGGAACGATTCATATTCCCTTACTCGGTGCCCCGAAGCGTCGCATCTGCCCCTGTCAAAGCCGGCTTCAGGCTGCGTATTCACGGCCCAGGAACTGTGTTGTGGTGAACTTGCTCGAAACCCTTATCCAGGAGGGAGTCGCTTAGCTTCTGCAATGGGTGCTGGGAGGAAGTCAGCGCTGGTTCCTGGCCTAGATGGTGGAGTCCGCAGCCTTGGTCCAGAGCGAAAAGGCCCGAGTTAGGAGGCTGGCAGACATCGCCCTTAATCAGAAACCAGCGCACACAGCAAAGGTCAAGGGGAACCCCGGTGTGCACCAGGCACGGGAGAGATCTGACTGAGCACAAGGTTCCCTAAGCGGTCTCCCAGAGGTGCCCCAGCCTCGGGCGCAGCTCTCCCACGCTGTGCTCTGTGGGTCGGGAGCAGGGCCCCGAGCTGGCGCGCCGTCAGCAGTTCCTGGTGTGACTCTGTTGGTGAAGGAAGGTCGGTCGCCTGCTGAGGTTCTGGGGGCTGAGTGCGTAATGGGAAGTGTCCGTCCCCGGGGCAGGAGAGGCTGTGGTCTGAAGACTGTTCCTGCCCTCGCGGCAGCAGGGCCATCTTTACCCTTTCCCTGCTGTGTCTGTTCAGGTATCAACCCTCGCGTCAAGTCGGGACGGTTCATGAAAATTCTTCCCGATTACGAGCACTTGGAGTATAGAGATGTTTACACCTGCCGTACGTATCTCCTCTGGCTTTGGCTTTGGCGTGCGCGCACGGCCGAGAAGCTGCATGGAGAGGGGCTCTAACCTGGGCACGAGGGCTGCGTGGGTCCTAAGAGCCAGCTGCCCTCCTTGGCTTTTGCTGTTTCCTTGCTGTTCTCTGCGGCTCGGCCACAGCTGAGCCGTGGCCGGGGCCGGCTGCACACTCGGGCTGGGGTTCCGCGGCAGCTTCGGGGTTTGGGGCAGTACCAACAAGTCCACTCTGTTGATGCACGTTTTAATATTTGTTCTTTGTTGAGGCTGAGGAGAGAGGACAGGGTAGAGCCTTGAAACGCTTCTGTTCCAAAATTAAATGCAAACGGTCCGCTCCGGGACTTTATCAGTCACATTGTAATAGCCTACATGAATTAAAAAAAAGTCCTAAGATGTACCCACGCTGGACAGAAGTGTGTAGAAACAGTTGATTGTTTAGAATCCGATTCCTGCCTTGAATGGCGTCGCTCGAGTCTGGAAGTTTCCATAAGCCCCACTCTGCAGGTGATCCATGCTGTCCCAGCTCTTTGTGGGGTGGGGCTGAGACGGGCAGGGGCGTCTGTCGTCAAGAAGACCTCAGACACCCCTGCTCGCAGCGACCCCGCTCCGTCCTGTCACCCCCACGCCCCCGAGCCTCCGCGAGTCCGGGTCTGGTGCCAGCAGCCCTGCTCCGGAGCCTCGCGGGCGCAGAGCGAGCGGAGGCACTGACGGGGCCGCTCCTCTGCCCGTGAGACTGCTCGTGCGGCTGACGTGTGCCCGCTGGTCCGCGGCGCTCAGGCCCCATCTCAGACCGCGTCAGCGTGCCTCGGGGTGTGTGAGCTCGTGCTCAGCTCCCGGGACAAGGGGCTTGTCGGGAGCACGTGTCTGCAGGCCCGAGGGGCTGGTGCGCCGCCAGAAGGCATGACTTGTGTTCTGTGTGAACCCTCTTGCCCTCTTGGCAAGAGTTTCCTCTGGAACATTTTGGGGAGCATTGACCCACCCTCCCGCTTAGCAGCCCGTGAGCAAAGGTAGAACATTGAGCTGCGCTGCCAGGAACCGCCTGGGCGCCGGGCACGTCACACGTCCGTCACAGCCATCTGGAGCTCGTACCGTGGGGCTAGGATGGGTTCTGACCCGCTGTTGGAGGCGCCCTGGAGTGTGTTCTCTTGTCCCCATGGCGACCAAGTGTGTCTGTGGCTCTTTGGGATGTGTCAGGGGCCATCTCGGCTTTTCAGCCACAAGGTGTGACGTTCCCCCCAGCTCGTAACTGACAGCTTCGCGACGGGCCTGTGCTCGTCAGAGACCACCCACTGCTGATCTCTGGAAGG
Organism: Mungos mungo; assembly: GCA_004023785.1. Classification (NCBI taxonomy): domain Eukaryota; kingdom Metazoa; phylum Chordata; class Mammalia; order Carnivora; family Herpestidae; genus Mungos; species Mungos mungo. The sequence goes on along the minus strand of PISW01005881.1, from coordinate 7,540 downwards.
TTTGAGTGTAGTTTAAAAATACAGTGGGCACTATAGAAACCTTGCATGATCCAGAACATTCTGGCTGCAAGTCCTGGCTGCGGTTTCTGGGGACAGCCGTGCACGGCTGCGGTTCTGCTGTGCGCAGGGTCTGTTAGAACCTCAGGACAAAGGTTCACACGCGTGAAGAGGAAGGCAGCTTCAACGCGAATTTGAGGCCTGCGTGCCCAGGCCTGCAGTGTTCTTTATAGAGGGCGACTCAGGATGCGAAATGTCCGATGTTTGCCAAGCCTTCCGGAAATGTCCTCGCGGCGACTGGCTTGTGAGGACCTCGGGACCTGGCACTGTTTCCGTCTCCCTTGCCGGTTTGCCCTGTTCCCGGAGCTCCTGGTCTCTCGAGGGCCTCTGTGCGTGTCCTCTCGGGCCGGGGAGGATCGGCAGCCGCCGGGCGAGACCCCGGCGAGCTCCGTGGCCCCCGGGAGCGGCCTGGGCTGTGTCGCTGGGGCTCATTCATTTCTCTCTCGGGCCGCATGTCACCGTTCCTGCTTTACCCTTGGCAGTCCGTGTGTGCCAGGCGCCGGCGGCATCATGGGGGTGCGTCCTGTTAACGACGCAGCTGACGCATGTCCCTCTGTGTGAATTGGCGGGAGCCGTGCGACCAGAGGACCCGGGCTGTGAGGCTCCCGCCTGCAGGCCCGACAGTGCTCCATGGCTCTGACAGGTGCAGGGGGCCGTCCTGCGCTGCTCGGGGACGAGGCGCACAGGTCACTTGTAGCTCTCGGTGCAGGTGACACGGTGTTTGGCCGCCCAGGCACCTCCGGCAGGAAGGCCTCTTCTGGAGCCCCTTCTGCCGGGTGCAGGCGAGAACACGGGGGGCTCCCGGGGAGGGGGGGCCGGCGCCCCTAGAGAGGGCAGGGAGGCCCCCGCCGGCCGCGTTCTTGGAGCCTGGCCCGGTCCGTGGCTGTGTGTCCCGCACCTGCGCTGACTCCTGTGTCGTTCTGCCGGGTTTGCGGTGGGGACTCTGGGGACTGTACGCGGCGGCTCGTCACCTGCAGGTAGGGACAGTTTTACGTCTTCCTCTCCAGTTTGGATGCCCGTTCTTCCTTTTTCTTGCCCAGTCGCTGCGGCCAGACTTCCAGGACCATGGTGAACACAAGCGGGAGAGTGAGCCTCCCGACCTGGTTGCTGGTCTTGGAGGGAAAGCTCGCGGCTTTTCCCCGGGGAGTGTCCTGTGAGCTGGGGGCTCTCGTGTGGCCCTCAGCACGTCGAGGTTGGTTCACTTTACACCCGTCTTGCTGAGAGTTTTGTTTTTTTGGTTTTTTTGTATCGTCAGCACATGTTGAATTTTAACAGATGCCGTCACTGGGACGACCCGGGGTTTCTCGGTTCACGTGCGCTACCGCATTGATTCGCGGATGCTGAGCCGTCTCGGCGTCCCTGCGATGATCCCACTCGATCGTGGTTAAAAGTCCTTTCGGTGTGTCGTGGAATGCGATTTCCCAATGCTTTGTCGAAGATTTTTGCATCCTGGCTCCTCAGGGATATTGGCCTGTAGTTTCCTGGTGTCCTCCTCGTCTGGACTTGGTAACAGCGTCCTACTGGCCTTGTGACATGAGTCTGGATGCGTCCCCTCCTCTGGTTGCTGTTTTAGTTTTACCAGAAGCTACTGGCAAGTGGTGGCAGGTACATTAGTTGCATTCATGCTGATCTTCTGGAGCAGAGTGACGCGTAGCACCGCGCGCTGCCCGCAGCCCCTGCCCGCAGCCCCGGTCCTGCGGCAGCACCCGCGGTGGTTCCAGTGCGGTTTCATGGCCCGGCCGGTGGAGGGCCCGGGCAGCCAGCCGCCAGCTCACGCCTGCCGGGAGAGCCGCATCTCCCGGGCCTCGTGTGCGGGCTTTCCCGCCGGTCTTGCGAAGCGGCCTTCCTGTTGGCAGACGCCATCAACTGGCACGGGCGAGCACGGGGCATCTTCCGCTAGTCCGTTCACCTCACGTTACCGCCCCCGTTTTGGAGGGATGCAGCGCAGCCTCGCTGGCCTCGGGGACCGGTGGTTGGAGCAGCCCCCGGGCTGCGTCATTTGGCTGAATGCGAATTCTGACGGGCCCGAGTCCTGCCTTGTGGGGCTGGAGCAGCGGCGTTTTCTCGATGTCCAGATAACCCAGTTCTCTCGTGCTGAGGCTCTCTACCCGTGACCTGGGGCCGTGGCCTTGGGCCGCGACAGGAGACCACCCGATGCGTCTGGAGCAGTCCGCTGGACTCTCAGGCCCCACGCCCGCTGCTGCGCCCGCGCCAGTCTCCGTGGCCTGACCCCAGCCACTCTCCGGATTGGTGGCCAGCAGCTGTTGGGAAACGTTGGGGCAGGCCCTGCGAGCTGGGGGCTTCGGGGTGAGAAGCCCTGAGGCCTGCTGGGTGCCCTGGGCCGGGACGTCTTGGCCCAGACCCTCCTCTGCCCACACAGGGTCAGGGTGAGGGCTGCGTGGGGGCACTCGGGACGGCGGGTGAGCCAGCGCACGCTCCTTGTGTGGTGGCCCCGGGCATCAGAACGTGGCTCCCTCCTGGTGTGGACACCGACATTTCTCTGTGGCTCAGAGGGACGCGTCCAGTCTGCGCCCCCTGGGCTTTTTGAGGCTTTCCGGTCGCCTCTGCCGGACTCCGATCTGGTGGCTGCACCTGATTCAGCGCACATCATGAGGCACAGACTCCACGTTTGCCCTGGGAAGTGGCTTGTCCCGCCCAGAAGTGAGTGTGCTCGCACCCGGGCTGAGGGTGGCGGTCTCTTGACCCTCCCTTGGACCGTGTCAGGGGCCGTCCCAGGCCCGGTGAGCCGGCGCTGTGCCAGCAATAGCCAGGAGGAGAACAGTGATTTTTCTCGCACGCACAGAGCTCATGAGGGCACTGCCACTATAGGCAGGCAGCTGGGAGGCGGTGTTTTTATTTCAGAGAGCTGTAGCTTTTGTTTTTTGTTTTTTGAGAGAGAGAGAGAGAGAGAGAGTGTGGGGTGGGGGGAGGGGCAAAGGGAGGGAGAGAACTTCAAGCAGGCCCTGTGCTCAGCACAGAGCCCGATGTAGGGCTCGGTCTCTCGACCCTGACCATGCCCTAAGCTGAAACAAGAATCGGGTGCTCAGCAGACGGAGCCCCCTCCAGTGCCCCCAGAGCTGTAGCTTTTCAAGCAAACGAGGGAAGTCTCCTTTCAGAGGTGCTAGGCCGAGCCCTGAAGCTCTTTGAGCGGTCCTGGGGCTGCGAGGCCGCGGGTCGGTTGCTAGAGAACAGACCGTTGCTCCAGTCGTGTTGGGGACTAGGCGAGGGCGGTACAAGAGGAGAGGGTCGTGCTGAATGGGCCCATTTATTTCATTCTCCCGTGTTTTATCACGGAAATTAAAAAATCTGCAGAAAGGATCCCAGAGCAAACAGCTGCTTGCCCTCAGCTGGCTCTGCGGCCGTCTGGGATGCCCCGTTAGCTCCCGGCCTCCATCCACCGTCTCTCCTTCATCCCGCTGGATCGATGCCTTTCAGAGGGAGTGGCAGATGCCATCATAGTTGACCCCTGAACCCTTGAGTGTGCCCGTCAGCCTGCAGCTCATTAGTTTGGGGTTCCTGGACCTGCTGATTATTGCTGTGTGTGAAACACAACACCTGTCTGGGTGCGGCCGTAGACCCCCCAGACCAACCTCCCCGTGCGTCTTGTAAGCCGGCTCAGGAGACCACACACGGGATGAATGGCCGGCGTCTGGGAGGCAGTAAAGGCTCATTCAGAAACCTGTACGGGGCGTCCCGGGGGCTCAGGTCATGATCTCACAGTGCATGCGTTCCAGCCCCGCATTGTGCTCCCTGCTGACAGCTCGGGGCCTGGAGCTGCTTCAGATTCTGTGTCTCCCTCTCTCTCTGACCCTCCCCCACTCACTCTCTGTTACTGTCTCTCAAAATAAAATAAAGACATAAAAAAATAAATAAACCAGTGTTAACAGGCTGGCACCTTGGGTGACCGCGGGTAGCTGCCCGCCAGCTGTCTGCGCACGTCCGGAGCCTGGGCTGCTTCTGGCCTCACCCTCCTCTTCCTTGGGCTCCGGACATGGTGGAGGCTGGACGCTGGTGGCCTGTCTCGGGGTCCCACTGGCCCTGCCGGCCGGGTCCCTTCCCGCAGAGCCTGCGACCATGTCGTCCGGCCCCTCCCTGGCGCCCCCGGAGCTTCAGCCAGGGTTCTCCAGACAAACAGAGCCGGGTTCTTTATATGAAGAAATTTGTTGGAAGGAATTGGATCCCACAGTTAGTACAGGTTGAGAAGTCCCAAGGTCCGCCATCAGTGGGCTGGAGACCCAGAGGAGCCGAGGGCATAACTGAAATCTGAAATCAGGGAGGCCCGAGACCTTGGAAGAGCCCGTGTTTCTTTTCAAGTCCCGAGTTAGAAAAGACGGATGCCCTGGGGCACCTGGGGGGCTCAGTTGGTTCGGCTCAGGTCATGATCTCACGGTTCGTGGGTTTGAGTCCCGCGTCGGGCTCTGTGTGGACAGCTCGGAGCCTGGAGCCTGCTTCAGATTCTGTGTCTCCCTCTCTCTCTGACACTCCCCCACTCACGCTCTGTATCTCTCTCCCTCAAAAATAAGTAAGCGTTAAAAAAATTTTTTAATAAAAAAAGAAAAGACAGAAGACCCAGCTCAAGGGGTCAGACAGGTGTCCCCTCCTTGTGGAAGAGCCTTTCCTTTCTAGGCCGTCCACTGATTGGATGAGGCCCACCCTGTGGGGAGGGTGGTGGGTTTTACTCAGGGCCCTGATTCAAATGCATATCTTACCTGGAAACACCCTCACGGGTCCCTCTGGTGTAAATGTGTCATCCTGGATCACAGCGGGGGACCTGTCGCCCAGCAGAGCATGCGGTTGGCTCAGGTAGGAATTTTAGTCTGACTGCTTTATGGACACAGCTCACAGCACATGTCCATGTCCCGGCGTTAGAGAAGTCTCGTCCCCTCTGCCTTCTCCCCAGGAGGGCCGTGTCCCAGTCTCTGACTCCCTCACTGACGGGAGGCTCACCACTTCACAGGGGTGCTCACTCCGTTGGCACTGATCCTTAGAGGCTGGGTTTCAGGATGGTCCAGTTGTCTGTTTTATTAAGCGTCCGAAAGACATTTGCATTCTTAGAATTCTTGAGAAACTTTTCCAGAGATCTGCGTGGGTCCACGTGTGCGCACAGGGCTCCGCCACCAGCCTCACACGCTCGCCTGGCCGCCCCGGCGTGAACGTGCTCCTCTCTCTTCCCGCAGTGCTCCACCGCTACAGACACATCCTGGGGCTGTGGCAGCCGGACATCGGGCCCTACGGGGGACTGCTGAACGTGGTGGTGAGTCCCAGCGCGCGGCGTGGGTGCGGGCGGAACCCAGGCCCCGAGGCCTCTTCCCTGCGGCGCGGCCCGGCGGTCACAGGGGCTTTCCTCAGGTGACTTGGGATTTTCTAAATGACCAAGCATCTCGCTGCGACCTTGGACTTTGTGGTGAGGAGGCACAGGGCATCTTCCCTCCCTGGTCCCGGTCCCTGCCTGCTGGACACCTTGGGCTGCGGTGTTCACGCCAGCAGGATACGCTAGTTTGGGGTTGTGCACTCATTTCTCGTCCTAAATCAGGGGTCCTTGGAGCCTCAAACAGTCACCCTCTGACCCCGGGGCCACCTGGCGTCACAGCCGATGCCCGTCTCTGTGCCCCGAGGCGCGCCCTGGCTGTGGCTCGCCATGCCTGCCTTTCATCGCTGCCCTGACGCGAGTGCCCGTCCCGTGAGTGAGACGCAGCTCGGGGACGTGCGGCGTCCTGGTGGGTCCCCGGCCGGCGCAGCGGCCTCGCGGTCAGACGGTGGGCTCCACCGCCATCGTCACACTGGGTCGCAGGGTCCGTGGTGGGTGGGGGGGCCGCGGGGGCACTTGTGGGGAGTCTGTCTCCTCCGCCCTCAGGCCTCTCCCCACGGCTCGCTGACCACTCGCTGTCTTGGCTTCTGGGGCCAGATCGCCACACTGCCACCAGGGTCCTGTCACTCCCGGAGGCCGGGACTGACCGCGGTGTTGACCAGGCTGGGACCAAGGCGTCGCGGGGTCTCAGCTCTCCCTCTGCAGGCTCCGGGGAGGGTCCTCCCTGCCTCTTCCAGCTGTGGCACCCCTCACCCGTGGCCGCACCCCCGCAGCCTCTCCCCTTCTGTGTGTCAGACCTTGTCTGCCTCCCTCTCCCGGGAAAACATCGCGGGCCCGGGTGAGCCCCCCGTCGCTCTCTAGATCCTCAGCTTCGTGTCTGTAAGGTCTTTGTTTTGCAGGATAAGGTGTGACGTTCACGGCTTCGGGGGCTTCTTTGGGGGCCATTGTTCAGCGGTCATGATTTCAAGGAGGAGGAGGGCCTTCAAGGGGGAGATGTGGCCAGTAGGGCCCGTGGCCGTGACCCCCTAGCTTCCTGGTGGTGGGACTCTGACCTCAGGCCCCTCCTGGCTTCACTTGACGGACACAGCGTCCCTTCAGTGGCTCCGGCCAGAAACACACAACCCAAATGTGATCGTGGGCACCCCTCCACGCTGCTCCCCTGCAGGCCAGGCCCCGGGAGCGCTGCCCTCCCCCTGCCGCGTGCCGGGCTCGCCGCAGGCAGGAAGGGATGATGAGCTGAGACCCGTGCTCCCGGTAACCGTCTGGGGTGGGGACGAGGGGACCAGGGCTGGCAGAAGAGGACCAGAGGGGACAGCCTGCCGAGAGGGGGTGCGCGCAGGTGCTCCATCGTGCCAGCAGCCTGACCCCGTCCCCTGAGGGCTTCTCCCCGCCAGGCTGCTGGATCCGCCTCCACTTCCCGGTCTGGCTGCGCTTCTCCCGGCTGAGGCGGACGCTGTCGCTAAGTTCTTAGGAGCAGGATGATTCTCTTCCCGCAGATGCGGTCAGGCAGGTCAGGTGGTCCGGGGGTCTCTAAGAGGCCTGCTTTAGCTCGGTGTCTGAGTCCCGGGCTGGGGCACCCCGCTCTGTGTCCGGGGAGTTCCCGGAGGCCCCCATCTCTGCTGCTCGAAGCTGGAATGTCAGAGGCCCGTCCGAGCCCTGGGGTTGGCCAGCTCGCGCCCAGCCTGTCCTGGGCTCGGTGTTCAGCAGAACACGGGTCCCTCGGCAGGTCCCGGGGCTCTTTCTCCGCGCAGCTCCCTCCTTTCTGGGACTGTGACCCCTGTGCTCCAGCCGCACCGGCGCCTCCAAGTCCAGTTGCTTCCTCTGTTTGCCTGGGCCCCTCGGAGCCCCGCGGTCTGGAAGGTGCCTCCGGCAGGAATCCGGGGCCTGGCAGGGGTCGCAGCCCCGCGCTGTGTGTTGGCCACGGTCGGGTTTGTGTTCACAGCAGCCCCCCGTTACTCCACGGCGGCCAGGATTCCAGTCTGGCTGTGTTTCTCGTGTTTCTCATGAGGTTCCCCCTCTCCTGTGTCTTCTGGAACACCCGAGGCACAGGTACCTGACAGTCTGCGCCCCCAGTTCCCTCCCAGACGTTCTCCCCTGGGTTTTCAGGCGCGGCGGTCGGTCTGCTGGCGTGCCTGCACCCGTGGCCGCGGCTGCTGCCCCCAGGAGTGGCCCTGG